>JAVFHW010083111.1:0-40970 GCA_032159205.1 Eurystomus glaucurus suahelicus
GTTTGGTCACCCTGGAAATAGGAGACTGGTGATGGTGATTTATGGCTGCTGGAGTGCAGGTGATCACATCTAAGCAGGGTCCATTGCTCTTTAGTTCTGTCCTCTTTCATCTTACGCTCTTTCATCATAAAGGCAAGTATTCATCCACAAGAGAGGAAAAAAAGCTGTTTTAAGTAAAAGTGATGGATGACCATCCTAAATAATTTCCTTAAGAGAGCATCTATTACTCATGCAGACAAATGTTAGCCAGTAGAGGCAGGTTGTACTTAGACCTCTCCGTAGAGAGAGATGTCGCTCACTTAGACCATCTCTGATGCCTGGTGTAATCAATTTTTAAACTAAAGTGAGGTGTAACATTTTACATTTCAGGTGAAAATTGAACTTCCCACTCAACTCCATAAGAAACACCACATTCTGTTTTCATTTTATCATGTCACCTGTGACATAAATGCAAAAGCTAATGCCAAAAAGAAAGAGGCTCTGGAAACACCAGGTACCTGTAGTAGAATTCCTTTCCCTTATAAATATAAATGCTGTACGTTCAAATAAGGATTGCAGAATTTCTGGCTGGATATTATTGTCTTCCTTTGAACTCGAGAAGCTTGTTTTTCCAGAAGGTGACGTTGCTTTGTTCTTGTGCACAGTGGGATACGCGTGGCTCCCGCTGTTGAAAGATGCCCAGCTGGCTTCCCAAGAGCACAGCGTGCCGGTGGCAAGCGGTCTGCCGCCCGGGTACCTGAGCCTTCAGGAACCAGCTGGCACAAAGGTATTCATTCCTACTTCCATATTATGATTCCGTGGTTATTCAAATGGCGCAGAGCATTTATTGTGGGGTGTTCGACATGAGATGGGGTTTGCGTTTGCACTTACCTAGAAGCGTGCACAGTATCTGCTTTAGAATATTCATGTGCGTACTGTTGAGTGTATCAGCATATATTACACGTAACAGATGTACCACTGGACTGAGAGGTGTACGGTGCTGGTTCACAGGTATATATGGGGAAAAGTGTATTTTATAACTGTGTGTTCTACAATATTACACCTAACTTCTCCAAAACATGGATGAGAGAACTGACCCAGGCCGTGTGACACTCATTCTCAGCTGATGTGATCCACAGTCATGATTCATTCTCCACTTTTGTGGTGTGATGCCATATTTTCCCACTGATCCTGTCCAGCTGGGATTATTTCTGCCACCTTGTGTTTGTTTTCCTCTTGTCAAGAGGACAGGATGGGGCCGTGACCTGGTCCCTTGAATGATAACGTGCTGAACAGTGGGTTTGGGTTGCAATAGTTCTGTGGCTCTGAGAGCACAGTAGCCAGCACAGGTCATTCATGCACAGTGAGGATTTGATGCAGACTTGAATAAGTAGGAGATAAATGGGAAAATGTGTTTTGTTTTTGTTTCAATAGCAGCTCGGCTGTGATATAAAATGGGTAGATGGTGGGAAACCGCTTTTCAAAGTCTCCACTTTTGTTGTGTCAACAGTAAATACTCAGGTGAGCCGAATCTCCTCTTAGCTCTGTTGCCTGCTTACAAAAAGTGTCAAGAAATGTCTGAAAGCTGTTTTAGAACCCTGCATTAATTTGTTTCTCTAACATTTAAAGGTTATTTGCATGTAGAAGAGCAAGATGACAATGATGGAATACACACTCTAAGGAAAAATTTAAATTATTTAAGATTATACCAACAGAAAAATAATAGAAAATCCATTTAAACAGCAAGAAAATAAATTGTGAGCACCAGGAAGGAAAAAAAACCTGGCCATTGAAGTACCTTAGGTTGTGAGGAAAAAATTAGTTGTTCACAACACTGAAATAAGAGTGGTCAAGGCACCTAGAAATGAGTTGTATGTAGCAAGCGGTGCTGGCCAACAGGCTGGGCTGAATAGGTTGATCTGTCTCTCTGTACCCTGTGTCTGAGGCTGTGGGGGCCCAGTGTGTTCTTCAGTATCTCAGGTGACTGCTGTAACCAGTTCATGAAGCTGAATCCTTTCTGTGGTACACGCTGACATGAATGTTTATTCCTCTAGGATCCATACCTGAATAACTTTTTCCATCATTGCCAAGAAAGGGAAAAGGATCTGTCCCAGCCACCTACCTCAAACTTCGTCAGTTCTTGTAAGGTAAAGAAACCTTTAATAAAATGGTATTTAAGGCTTTCTCTCCGCTGATCCATTACCGCACAATTCTAAACAGGCCATGGACTTACCAGGAGGCAAGGGGTCTGTGACATCTCCAGTCAGACTTGACATGATGGAGCAGTACTGGTCACAAGGCTGTCTCCCATCCCTTCTGGTTTACAGCTTGGCTGCATCAGCCCCATCAACGCTGGTAATCCAGCTGATGCCAAGCCTCAGATCCTGTTAAAGGATGGTTTGATGTGGCTTAGGAATGTCCAGGAGAAGGAGCTGTAGCTGGTAGAATTCCAGGATTCCTGCTAGTCCTCCCTTGCCCTAGATGCATTGTGTGCTTACCTCCTACTTGGCATTTCGTGCTCTCACTCCAAAATCCTGGGTGCTGCCCAGAGGGCTGTGGAGGGTATCTTGCATGTATTAATCAAGATAATTGATTAATTATCTTGTTGCCTGTCAAGTTCTGGAATCAGAAAGAACATACCCTTTCTGCAGAGATGAAACGAATAGGTGTTAAATGTGACTGTTCTCAGTAGAGGACAAAAGCTCTGAAAACGGAGGAGTACAACAAGCAAATTAAAAGAGCAGCAGGTAAATGTAGGGCCATGATTCTTTACCTGTTCATGAGCAGTTCTTGCTCATGCAGAGTTCTTGCTTTACACTGAACTTTAACGGGAAGGTAAGCGAGAAGACTGAAAGGAGCAGTGACACTGCTCCACAGCACTAGCTCTAAAGCATCATACATGTGGCTTTTATTTATTATTTTTCCTTTTAGCAGTCTGAAAAATCTAATAGGTGTTTTGGGGTTTGGATGTTACATCATGTAGGTGCTTTCCCCCTTTCCTGTTTGAGTGTATCTTTATCAGATTTTATCAAGCTGCTTAGGAAGAGACTTTTTCTTTAGTAAGTAAACGATAAGTTCCAATAAATCACGGTGGTTCTCTGGGCAAGTCCCTGAAGATGGCTGCTGCTTCTGTTAATAGATGCGCGTACAGCTGAAAGGGGTTGCTTTGGTTTTAAATACTGTCTTGGCCTAAGTAAACAGTTCAAGGATGTGTTCAAAAGTCAAAGCGTCAGTGTTATTTAGAGGTTGTACCTCTACGAAATGAAGTCCTTCACTGTTAATTTTGGGGAAGCCGCTGAGCATATTGGACCGAGTTTAGGAATCCATAAAAGCTTCACAACTTTCTAGATAGTTACCTAAATGACCAGAATTGCACTGCTCTTTATTTGCTGTTTGTAGTTTACCTTTTAAAAATATTTCAATTATTACATAATGTTGTGTGCACAAGAGATCAGCTATGCAATATAACCAGGGAAAAAGTTATTTTCCCCAGAGTATTTTGCTTTTATTTATAAATCCCTAATACCTTTGAAGAAATTCTGGAATTATTTGGAAATGACTGAGATTAAAAACTAGAAGGAATTCAAAGGAGAGTTTTTTAAAATTAAAAGCTCATTACGTCCTTGAACAGAGCAGATAGTATAATGTCAGTCCAGTTAGGTTACAGTGTTAATGCTACTTTTTACCAATGCACTTTTAACATAAGTATTTTAGCCACAAGTTCCATTTATCAGATCTCTGCATAAAAAGAGTGAGTTTTCCTGAAAATATTAGGAAATGCATGTCTTGAAAATAGTAATTAAGTTCTCTTACTGCTGTTACATATGTATCCTTTCTGGAAATCTCTCATTTTCTTTCTTACATCCATTGCAGAATTTGCTGAGGATCGAGAAGATCCACGTAATTATGAATTTTCTTCCTGTAGTCCTGAATCAACTCTTCTGGGTTTTGGTGCAAAACAGTGATGATGAAGTTGCAACAGCTGTGACCAGGTACCTGAATATTTTCTGTAGGAAAAGAATTCACTCTAGAGTGCAGCTGTAGATGTTACTCCAATTACAGCTTCTCTTACAAAGGCCAGCTGTGACATTTAGACTTCAGCAGGTGAGAATCCTGCATCCCCATTAACACAGGGCTCTGCAAATAACTCACGGAAGAGCGTGGGATCATAGACTGATTGGTACCACCCAGGAAGTCATTGACCATGGTGGACCTGTCTCTGTACCCTGAGGCAAATGTAGGTGAAGGTCTCATTCTTAAGGAACTAAGTGCTTCCTAACAAAGCTGAATATCAGTTTTGGTGTATGTTAGGGTCTGAGGATGTGGAGTTGAGCATAGGAAGAGCTCAGTGTTTTGCAGCGTCCAGTGCAGAGTCAAACAATCAGGTCACGCTGTTCCAGGGCATTTTCTAATTAGAGTATAGCAGCAATAACTGAAGAGCAGTGGAAGCATTTTCCAGTGAGCAGTGATGGTTTGCTGAGTCTCTCACCCCTCACATAATGAAACTGTCTTTATTGATGCTGTTAATCAGGGCAGCGGGGGAAAAAAAATACCGGGGAGATTATTACAGGAGGGCAGAAAGTTGCATTGCATTTTCTTTTGGCTCAACGTGGGGACTGCTGGACAACCAGCAGGAAAAAATGACAGCTGTCCTCAGCAGCCCTGTTAGACCAATCTGCTGTCAGTGTTTTTGCTTTCTTTCCACAAATTTACTTCCTGAGGAAAGATTAATAAGAAAGGGAGCAAGGAAGCAGGATTCCTCATCCTAGCCTTGGAAAGCTGGAGTTTCAATAGCCTTTCTCAAAGGATCCCAACACCTTGCAGAGCAATGTCCAGTTTCACCACACCTGGGCGTTGGATTTTCTAATCCTTTCCTTGTAAAGGAAACCTTTCCTTGCAATCGTGTGTGATTTCAGCACTGCATGCTGTTTGCAAAGGGAGAGAGGCAGTCAGACTGTGGCTCAGGACCCCTTGATGGCCAAGAAATCAAGCGATGTGAGGGCCAGCTAGAGAGTATTGTGTCCCAGGCTGGAATTCCAGTATCAGTTAACTGACTGGAAAAGAAACACTATAGAAAAAGCAGCTGTTTAAAAAACAGGTATAATGATTAGATGGAAAAAAATGGAAGGATGTTGATTTTTTTCTGGCTCCAGATTTTAACTGTACAAAAAGAACTGAAAAGAGGATTCTCGATGTTTTTCTCATGCGTATGGTGGCTCTTGTGCTGGTGGAGTTGGTGTCACCAGGAGTACGCGCATCGGCTGCGTGTGCCGTTCATCGACGTGTCCTATATAGACACACAGCAAGTTCTGTTCTCAATAGCTTGAAGCAGCTTGTGTTGAATATATTAAAAGCAACAACAGAATGAGAGCATAGATTGGCTTATGTGTTGGGGAGAAAACATTATTCCTTTTATACTCTCATGGTTATTTACTTGTCTGGGGGCCCGGTCACATCATCATTTCTCTGCCTCATCTTTGCCAGAACTTGTTTTTAATTCAAATCAGGAGGATTGGAATGGGCACAACTAATTTTATCATAGCTTTTGTGTTCTGCTGCAAGTTTTACTTCCCCTACTAACAGCAAGAAGTGAGATACACGAAAAATACTGACTTAAAAGAATAACAAGGCTTTTGAATCTAATAGTAAGAATTGGCAGAAAGCACTGAAATCGCTAATCAAATGGCTACTTGCCTGTGGACCAGAGTCAGGCATATTAATAAACCATTTTAGTGATAGTGTTATTATGCATACTCCTGAATTTGAGATAGGATTCACTAATTTTTGACATTTGAGAATCATGAAACGTTTCCTTCCTGATCTTTCAACATAAAAATAAGATTTTAAAATTGCAGAATCTTCTCTATAGCGAGTATCCTGAAAAAATGAGATCCCAGTTATCAAGAAGAAACCTCATGGTTGAGTTGCAGAAGAATTCTTGCTCAGAGTTGTGTTCTCTGAAGCAGGGTGAACTTAAACAAAAGTGGCCCGGCTACAAATTGAAGAAAGTACCAGAGCTTTCCAGAGTTACTGAGATCTGAGAGACCCTGGCAAGTAGCATTCCCAGAGAAGGAGGCTCTTGCCTCTCTGTTGCATTAACATACTCTTTTTTTCTTCTCTTATCTTGCAGGGTTCTTACTAATATTCTTGCAAAGTGCCATGAAGAACAACTAGACAACTGCATCAGTTCTTACGTGACGGTACGATTGCTGTTATCTCTTAACTATTTTAGGGGGCTGTTACTGGCATGGACAGAAGAATGAATAGATAAGTGAACCTCACACTCATTTAAGGGTGTTATGCTTTTTTTTTCCTCCACTTTCCTTTATTTTTTTTTTTTAGTAGTTGAATTTTTGTCTCAAGTACTCTGATTTAAGCACTGAGGAACTCTGCTGAGGTCTAGCAGAACTATTCAGGATCCAAAATAAATAAGCTATGGAACATGTAAATGTAGTTAATTAATTCCTTTCTTTAAGCTACCTGGCTGAATTAAAAATGAATTTCATCCCAGCTGATACACTGGCAGAGCTCTGGCTTTAGGGAAGGAGCAGTGCATTGCAGTACCAAATTATTAGCTTCAAATGTTGAGTAAGACTCATACTAGATTTATGAGTTCTAAGCAACTCGGTGGATAAATTCCTCTCCCATATGTCCTCTGCTTGTTTATTCTGTTTTTTTTCCCTACTGAAGAGGCAGTTTACAGGTGTCGAGATCCTATGTCCTTTAGAAAAAATAAATCATAGCACTGATTTTAAGTAAAAATTCCTCTTGGTTCACGTGAAGCTGAAATCAACAGGAAGGGATGTTTCAAATGGGGATTTTGTAGGGGAGCAGTGTTGTGCTCTTGCTATCAAGGGAATTAAACCTTATGTCAGTGTATTGTTCAGGCAGCAAAGATTGCCAGCTGTTAGTGGTATAGAAATAATTATCTTCTCTTACTGAGGCTTTTATTATATCTGTTTTAATGTACGTTTTGGTAATTCTTACTTTTCCTTTCTTCTTCAGTATGTGTTCAGGACCAAATCATTTGAAGACAGGACTGTTCATGAGGAGCTGGCCAAGAATATGACTGGTCTGCTGAAGTTAAACGACCAAGTAACAGTGAAACAGGTTTTAAAGGTGAGCAATTGCTTGACTTAGCACTTTTGTAGTTCTACGACCGGTTTTCTGCCTGAAAATCAGTTGCCGCATCCTTCTCCCCTCCTCTTTCCCTGTCCAAGCTTCGCACGGATCCCATCATGCAGCAATTCAACAGACGTAACCAGCCTGCTGCGGTTTCTCAGCATAGCACCTTTCCCTGAATGCCCTGGTTTGTGTCATAAAATCCCTCCTTTCTGCTACAGCTCAGGCTGAGTTGGAAGCCTAATTCTTCCACAATATAATGTCAGCAGTTACTTCTAGGCTGCTTTATTTTAATCTTTATTTTGGAAGGTGCTGGGAGAATATTCAGCCTTAGGTAGGACATTTCTGCCTGATTCCAGCTGCGGCCTTTGACTGACTATGATCAAAATGAGAACAATTGAGGTTTCTCATATCAAACCAAGTCTTAGAAATTCATACAGGTGCAAGCCCCTTCCCTGTCACTTCTGGTGTAAGAGCTGCCCCGTCCAGCTCTGGAGTCCCCAGAGGTAAAAACACAGTCAGCTGTTTGGAGTGAACCAGTTACGATTTTCCTGTGCAGAAGTAGGCTGGGAAAAGCAGAAAAGCTGGCCTGTGGGAAACCTGGACCATGCAAAAGTGCTTGTGGTTAGGTTCTTTGTGGGGTTTTTTTAAGTTTGTAAGCTTTTTGGGGTGTATTTGTTCCACCTATCTCCTGAGATATATATTAATCTGTATCCTGCCTGTTCACTATTGCAAATGATGTTTGAGGAATCATTCTGCTTATCTTTTAAACAAGAACCATCATATTCTGGGCCAAATCACCAGTCTGCTGGAACTAACAAAGCAGTTTATTCTCAACCCCTGTTCTCTGAGCTTCTCTCCATCATGACTTCTGCCAGTTGCCTGCACACAAACAGCAAAGACAGTGCTCAGCAGGAACAGGAGGGTTGTAGGAGTGGTGCTGGCGGGCTCCTTACTGCTCATTTACTTGTCACGTAGAGTTTATCATTGTGCATTACTGAGAAATGCGATCCCTCGATAAGGAACAGGAGTGCATTGTAAAGGATGTCTCAGATAATGATCTCTATCTCTTTTTTCCTTCTTCTGAACAGCATTCCTGGTTCTTCTTTGCAGTTATCTTAAAGTCAATGGCACAGCACTTGGTTGATACAAACAAAACAAAGGTAAGTGTAGACGTGATCTCGGCTAAGTAGGCAGGCAGTCTCTTAGGGAAAAGGTAAAATGAGGAATGCTGGGAAATACACATACCTGAGCTTTTCTTCTTGACTGGCCAAAAAAGAGAAATGCCGTTATACTTTGTAAAATACTGGTTTTACCCACAAAAACATTATATTACCTGCCAGGTATTATTATTCTGCTTGTACGGAGCCAAAAATACAGCTGCATCAACTTGGTAATGGGTGGGATAGAATGGAATGAGAATTTTCTGATTTCTGCTGGTTACCCAACAGGTGATTATGCCAGACAGCAAATAAATGATCTAGAAATTCTACTCTGCTCTGAGCAAACCTTACATAGCTAGAGATCAGTGCTTTGGCCTCTTTTCTGCCAGATTATCAACGATGGTTTTGATATACTTGTGCTGGGCTATGAGGATAAGATTTCCCACTTCCCCATGGACCAGATTATTCCTTTTGGGGCTCGTACTCAGAATAGATCCACAGAACTCTAGAAATATTTTTCTTCTGTGTTGAATGACCTGCGTTTTATTTTCTGTATCTGTGGCCTGAATGTATTTTTAGGTTTCACGTGCAACATTGTACACTCTGAAGTGATGATCTATTCCCTACTTAGGTTTCTCGAACTCAGAGGTTTCCAGAGTCATTTCAAACTGAGCTGGATACCCTTGTGATGGTCTTAGCAGACCACGTTGTCTGGAAGTACAAAGATGCTCTCGAGGAAACCAGGAATGCCAACTACAGCACTGCCAAATTTCTCAAGGTGAGATGTTCTCTTGTTACAGCGTGTGCACTCATCTCCCCACGCTTCATGCAAACCTGAGGCTCTTCTAGTCCAGTCAGAGGGAATAAAAACAATTCTGAGTGAGTGATGGCTCAATTTTCAAGTTTAGCATGACCTACAGTTCAGTTTTTCTGTGCCCTTGGGTCTTTTGAGAGTGCAGGAGCTGCATCTCAGTCTACTTTAAAGCAATTCTGATTCATTATATCTACTCTCTGAGCCCAAGTTTTCAGATTTTGCAGATTCTTACATTCAAATGGGTAAAAAGTTTGGTAAGGACTAAAACCATAGTTACCATAGAGCTGGTGTTTTTCATCTAAATACTACAGCTCTGAGTGACTGTGGGTGGATGGATATTTCCTAATTGCAACCAGAGTGGGCAGCTTTTACAAACCAAAACAAGCAAATTGCAAAGTGTTAGGTGAAATACTGTCAGTCACCTTTTTAATTTTCTAATGCCCTTTCATTTACCAAATCTAAAAAAACACAAGCGTGCTTTGGGAAAGCCACTAAAAGGGGTTGCATATAGTGGTTTTGTCCTATTATTTCCCTGCCATTTTTATTTTCCCAGCATTCCATTAGCTGCGAAGCGTGGGAAAATTGCCATTCCGGCAGTTGTGTGGCCAGGCACTCAATCTAGATTTAAACTGGACACACACACACACACTTCCTTTCCCATTAATGGAATGCTGTACATTAATGATGTACAGAACATTGTATATAGTGCACATTGAAACCCAAGATCAAATCTTCTGTGGCAAATTGAAGCACAGCATTAGGGAAGACTCCTATTCCAGCAATAAATTGATTTTCCTTGCTGTGCTATAAGACCAACTCTACCTGCATGAATGATTCAGTTTATAGATGACGCAGGATAAAGATCCAGGTTAAGTGAGGCCACGTGCTGCTTTTTTGGCTATAAAACAATAATAATTTTTTTCTCCCTTCCTTAGCGCTGTTTTACATTTATGGACCGTGGATTTTTGTTCAAGATGGTCAACAATTACATAAGTATGTTCGGAACAGGAGATAGCAAGGTATGGCTTTGATTTTTTTTGTTGCTGTTTTAGTTTTTTACAAAGTTGCTCACTAGCAGAATATTTTTATGTTGAAACTATTTCTGATCTGTTCCATGGCTTCACCATACTCAGAACTCAAGTCAGTGAAAACATTTACTGTAAATATGTGTCAAAACCTCTTGGTTTTGAGCCATCTATCCCCTTTTCTGGGCTTAAATAGCTGTGTCCGAACAACTACTCACTTACCAGTCGTAAAGCTTCGTTGCTGGGTGTGAATTTGAGGGTGGAGATCGATAGCAGTGCAGCTCTTTACCATTTTCCCTGCCTTAATGAGCCATTGCCTGGTGTGATTTTCAGACTCTACATCAGTTCAAATTTGACTTTCTTCAAGAGGTCTGTCACCACGAGCACTTCATCCCTCTGTGCCTGCCCATACGGTCTTCAAACATTCCTGGTGAGGTACCACCCCGACGGGGTTATCGGGAGGTTCAAAGAGCGGCTCACCATTAACTCTCTGAAGTATTGTGTCTGCCCATCAGGCGCAGAAGCCCCAAGTAGTTATACTTGAGCAGTGTGATAAAAAGAACATCTTTTCAGTATGCCTGTAAATAACTGCAGCCCCTGACAGCCCAGCTGGGTGGTGGGAGGTGACACTTGCACTGGAAGCTCAAGGTGAATGAACGAGGCTGTTTGTGAGGACTAATTACTGAAGCTGCAGTAGCCATGGGAGGTGGTGAGCTGGGGAAGGGCTTGAACAGGGTCAGTAAGAAGGGGAAGAAGCTGAGATAGTGGCAAGGGCATTGAAAAACTACTGTTTGGCGACACGCTTTCCTGCTGCTCTTGGGAGTATGACTTGTCCATGACTTGCCCCTCCTTTGTGGGGAAGATCTGGACAGGACATGCAGCAGGAGTTCAGAAATGCCAGATAATGGTGCTTTTCCTTCCAGACTGTCTCTAGGACAGGCGGGCAGGTCCCATGTCATAGCCCTTTTCTCCTAAATGCATTTACTTTCTTGACCTGTGGCAAGCCTGGACTTTACATGGTCACCACAGTGTTTTAGCTGGAGCGGTGAGGCCGGAGAGGCCCGTTTCACAATCTGTTAGAAGTACCTCCTGAGCTGCTTCTCAAGGCAGGGGACACTCCATGTAACCCATGTTTTGCAGAGAAGCATGAACAGGTTTCGCATGTGCTCTACTACAGGACAGTCCACCCTGCCCATGCCCCAAAGGCAGCAGTGACTGTGCACTCCATCTCATGCACCAAAACTTGTCACTTTGAACCCAGCTTGGTGGTCGGTGCTCAGTTCTGGGTGCTTTTTCTCTTGGTTTCAAATGTGCTGGGGTTTCAGCCCTGGGCACAGATACCAGTTGTGAGAGTTTTCCGTGGACTCTGGGGAGTGCTCTTGGGCTGTGGTCCTGTAAGGTACTCAGAGTGGAAGGTGTCTTCTAGTGGAAGGTGGAACCATCTCTCTAGGCAGCATCTCTCAAACTAAGGGCCGTTGTCTCCTTTTTGCTTCAGTTTTCAGCATCAAAAAGGGAGCTCAGCTCTGGCACTCGTACCTTTCTTTAACAGTAGAAGCTGTTTCATTCACATTGGAGTCAAATTAAAGAAAAAGGAAAAAGAAAGATAAAAAGCAAATCTATTTTTTACACTTAGTAAAAAAAAAAAGCATGATTTTTTCCTACTTTTGTTTTACATTTATGAAAAATGAAGACCCTGTGACACCATCAGAATCAACACAGGAATATCGAACCTCAGGTAAGAACAAAAGGACTGCATAAGAAGTAAGCAGAATTATGCATCAAGAGCTTTGAGAGCTACTTTGACCACTGCCGCTGAACTATGGCAAATGTAGTCAAAAATTATTTACTGTTTTCAAAAGTGGAATTAGTCTGGATCCTTGTGTTTTTTGAACTCTTTTAGCTAGAATATGGGAACAACAATTTGGACTCCATGCCTTAAAGACGGGAGTAGTCTTATTATATGCAAAACATTTGAGATTCTTATATGGGAACATGTAATGTAAATTGTCTTTTATTGTTAATTTGTAAAAACTGCATGATTTCAAGAAATAATACTAGATTAATTCGTTCTAGCAAGTAAGGGAGCAGAATGGGGCACTCAGAAAATCAAAGTTTAACAGTGGATTAAATCAATAGAAGCTATTGAAAATTTGGAAAGCGGAAGGTTAGGGGTGTTATGTAACCTATATATTAATTTGAGCATTCTCATCCATTCTGTTCCAAGATATTCCAGAGTACACGCTGACCAACGAATTTTGCCGTAAGCATTTTCTGATTGGAGTGCTGCTGCGGGAGGTTGGTTTTGCCTTGCAAGAAGACCAGGATATTAGACACTTGGCTTTGGCTGTGCTTAAAAACTTGATGGCAAAGCATTCGTTTGATGATCGATACGCAGAGCCGGTAAAGAAACTGTTTATTCTTTTCCATTTGCCTGTTCCTGCAGTAGCTAAATATATTTGGCTCTTTCTTAGCCACTGGTATGTGCTAAAGAGTTTCTTCAGGATCATGTTGTATCTTTTATCTTTTAGGCAAAACAAGCACAAATAGCAAACCTGTACATGCCACTCTACGGGATGCTTTTGGACAACATGCCAAGGATTTACATGAAGGATATGTTCCTTTTCAACATCAACACTTCCAACCAGGTAATTCATGTAATTTCTCAGAGCACTGAAACGATCAAGCTGAGATCTGCCCCAGCCGATCTGCTGGAAAGAGGTCCAAATTTACACTGGTCGCAAATTAGCTAATGAAATGCAGTTCTGAAAACACTGATTTGTTTGCACCCACAATGTTTAATTTGGGAGGTCTCAGTTTGCAGGGTCCCAGGAGTCTGTACCTGAAGGATATAGGCTGTGGGTCTGGAACAGACCCTGGATACTGGCTGTCCAAACTCACAGTTCGAGGTTTGCAGCCCCAGCCAATCCATCTGGCACAGAGACATCTTAAAAGAGCTTTAGCTCTGCAGAAAATGTCCATATAAACCGTACATGTGGAGGAGCATGTTTGTTTATTTCTCAAAAGATGGGTTGTGTTGTCATAGCCCTGCTTCAGAAGCTAGAAGCAGATTTCTCAGGGCTGTTGTGTCTCTGGTCTGGTGATTGCTAACAGCAGTTAATGCTCCTTCCCCAGTGCTGGGCTGGTGCTTAGGAAGCAAACACGGTTACACTTGATCTGTCCTTTACAACTTCAGTTATCACAGGGTTTCATATTGCAGGTCACTATTCAGCATATTATGGCAAGCCTTGATCTCCTCAGGCTGTCAGGTCTACAAAACTGAAAGTAGGTTTTTGAGCTCAGGGTCTAAGAAGAGCCATCGTTATGAAAGTTATGAAAGTTATCATTTACTGGTGTTTGTTCTGTTTCAAAATACAGGGATCTAGGGATGACTTAAGCACAGCTGGAGGGTTTCAGAGCCAGACAGCAATGAAGCATGCCAACTCTGTGGACACGTCCTTCTCCAAGGATGTTCTGAACTCCATTGCAGGTATAAATGACAGATTGAACATGCACATAGGTAGATTTCTGTGTCCATCGTGCTTTTGCTTAGTATTCATAGAGAATATCATTAACCCGTTTGATATGATACGCAGGGAAACATGGTGTGCAATGTTTCTCTTCCCTTTGGGTGTTTTTAGATGGATTTTTATTTCTTTTGTGAAGCTGCTCTTCTTCCACTGCTTCACGTCCTCTCCTGCTTTGGAAGATGCCGGTATTCAGGCTCTCACAAATCCCAGTGCCTGAGCTCATTCGTGTAGTCTCTGCCTGACTTAAAAATAATTCCAAGGTTTCTCCCACAAACTTGTGAAGTCTCTGGGAGACAAGTATTCGTAGTTTTTCCAGGCTTAACAGAAGAGTGGAAACACAACTTATTTTGATCGTTTGCTCCAAACCCCATTTCAAAATTCAGGGAAGCGCATGGGCATCTTTCCACTGATTTCTGTGGCTTTAGGTCCGGCTTTACAGAACGCAACAGACCCTTTTAATGCCATGAATAATGGCAAACTGAGTCATTTTACTTCCACTTGTTGCATGTTTTCAGTACTAAACATACCCATCAATAGCTTCGCTATTGGAAGTTCAAAGCACCAATGTCAATCCGGCATGTGACACTCTTTAAGTTTTCCATTTTTCTTGTTAGTTTTTGTATCCATAAATGTTTTAGTTTAGCATGTTTGCTATGACTTTCATTTACAGCCTTTTCATCAATAGCTATCTCTGCAGCAAACCATGCTGACTCCAGAGCTTCCTTAGCAAGTCTTGAATCTAACCCAAGTACCAATGAAAAAAACAGTGAGCGAACTGACACGTGTGAAAAGGTACATGTGCAAATGCTGAAAGCGGTTACCAGAGGTGAAAACCCCTCACTGAGCTTAACGAGGCCTCTTGCTGTCGATCCCACAGATCATGAGACCTTTGTCTTTGATTGGATCAACTCTTCGTTTTGACAAGCTGGATCAAGCTGAAACTCGAAGCCTTCTTATGTGTTTCCTTCACATTATGAAAACCATTTCGGAAGGTAAGAGAATGTGCATCACTACCTAATTTACGCTGTAAAATAGTGTGAACGCTGAATCCAGACAAACGTTAAATTAGAATAATTATCAATGTATTTTACAGGCTTTGGATCAAGTTTAATTCCTTGTGACAGATACATAATATATTTTAATATCTCTTTTTAGACGCCCTGATTTCCTACTGGTTGCGAGCACCATTTGCAGAAATAACAGACTTTTTCAGCATTTTGGAGTAAGTTCATTTTGCGGTTGGTTGATTTTATGTTAAATGTTGATGTTCTAAAGTGTCTGCTGCAAATAATTTCTCTTGGGGTTTGTTTTCCTAATGGATTAGGCTACCAAAGCTCTTGCATCCTAGATTATTTTGCCATAATCTTCCAAAGTCTTAATCAGACGTTACTAATAAAATCCATATCCTCCAACATGTTGGTCACTTCCACGAACAGGGGGCATAATGCTTGGGGTGTTCCTCCCAAAAGAGGTTTTCATAGTAGTTTCCCCATTTGGGGTTGAGATCCTGTTCTTCCCTTGAGAAAAGCATTTAGCTCCCCAAAACTTCCAAACCATGAGGATAGCTGTGGAATGCAGGATTACCAGCTTTCCACATCTCCAGCGTGGTTTGCTCAAGCCACTCTATGCATGTCTGTGGAATCCGTGCAGGTAGCTGCGAGTCATTTAACTTCAGCAGGTGAAGAAGCAATGCTTCTGCAGCCAAGTCTTCACCTTTGAAGTCTTCACCAAGCAGCTATCTTCAACCACGGAGAAAGGGAACAAGGCTGTGGAAAGTGCTGCCTTGTGCATCCCTAGTCTGGGAGCTTACAAGAAGGTGCAGGTGCCACAGGTCTCTTCAAGGCACCAAGATTCAGCTTTTTTTCATAATCAGGAAGCTGTTCATCACCATAAAATGCGTGGTTTTATCTTCCAGGGTTTGTCTGCAGAATTTCCGATACCTAGGAAAACGCAATATTGTAAGGTAACTCCCTAGTTACAGACTGCATGTCACAATATTTAAATATTGCTGCGTTACATTCCGCTTAAATGAGACAAACAGTGTAACTGTTGGTTTTCTCCTGAAAGCATCACTCTGCCGTACTGAGACCAATGTATGATTCATTTTTTCTTTTATGCAAACAATGTTATCATGATATTCTGGACACCTGACGACATGCCTCGTGTAAAATATTAATTGCATGTCATGATATGATAACCACCATTGCATTTATAACCCAAAACACTGGGCCATTCCCAACCAGATTTCTGTGCATATGCCAAATAAAGGAACTTGAAGGCTGTATTTTCCACACTGTGTCTCATTTGATGTTGCATTCGTAATTTAGTGTTACCACTGTGAACTTGTCCCTGTGTCCCACTGTGGAAAAAGGGAAGGTCACCAGGTGAACCAGGTCCTGCTCCACGGCAGGTTTCGTCAGGCCTGTGTTTATTCTCCAGAGGCATGGCAAAATCAATGGCACATTCTGTGACAGATTAACCGTTATTTTCTCTTAACAGGAAAATTGCTGCTGCTTTTAAGTTTGTTCAGGCCACCCAGAACAATGGAACCCTTAAAGGTTCGAACTCCTCTGGCCAGGCATCGGGTCTGCTCTCACAATGGTAACGACATGTCGTATTGTTAACTCCCGTGATAGTTTAGTCTTAATTTCTGTTCTTTAATGGTACCTTTCTATTTCAGGATGCATTCTACTTCTAGCCACGAGGGCCACAAGCATCACAGATCTCAAACATTACCAATAATCCGTGGCAAAAATGCACTTTCTAACCCCAAACTCTTGCAGATGATAGACAGCAGCACTGCAAGTAAGTACAAAAAAATTACTTACTTTCCTCTGGAATTCTGTGGGGTTTGGATCAGGCTCTACACAAGTAAATCTGTTTTCATGAGTGCCAATGAATGACAGCCTGGAGAGAAGAGGTTAAATGTAAATGGAGGTGCTGAGTCTGCCTTTTTTTTCAGGAGACTAAGACATCTGAGCTTAAACTTGGTCAAAGTTCATTTAGAAACAAAATTAATTACAACAACCTGACATATTTAAATAGCCCTGTTGACAAGTTGTTCCCCACTTCCCAGCATCTCACATCTCTGGTTATGTACCATGGTGTACAAGCAGATGTACGCTGGCTGAAATATTACGTTTATTAGATTGAGCAATAGAAGTGACCTTTTCATGACTGAAGGTTGTTCAGATGGTGATCAAAGTAATCCATCCCACTTCCCTATTAGCCTTCTCTTTTCTTGTGAGGACAGACAGAAACAGTGGAAGAATATACTCACATCAGTGCTGCAGCTGGTAAAAGTTGGCTCCAACTTCTGCCCTTTTCATCTCCCATGAGCAGTTCTCTTCAGGACACCCCCTCGGTTAAATGTGGAGTTAGGACCCCATCTCTACTGTGCTGAGGTTCAATGACCCTATTGCAGAATTCCATCATCTTTAACCTGTTATGATTTGACTACACTCAGAAGATTGTTTGTCATCTTGCTTGTTCTGTGTTGCAGGCAGCTCCAATGAAACGGACATTGTACAGTATGTAGACACTGAGGCCAACATTGCCACAGAAGTTTCCCTCACAATCCTTGACCTCTTGTGTCTGTACACTCTGAATCACCAGGTACGTTTTGCTGCTTCATTTTCTGCTTGATCTGGTGCCATGTGGCATATGTGATGGAAGGAAGGCCTGGGGGAGCAGGCAGTGAAATGCCTGAGACAGCAGGGTCAGGAAAGAAGATTTGCCAGTCCTCGCTGAAGGTATTTTCTGAAGGAATTGACTCATTGTACTCGAGAAGGATGTGGAAGAAGAGCATCCAACATATCCAGGGCTATGTACAGCCCTGCTCTGCATGGAAGGGTTGTGCATCTACTAATACATCACCTTATATGAATCCTGCTTATCCCACTAGATTTCAGACATTCTAGACAAAAGGTTTCTGAGCTGCTTATCATCTCCATCTCTTCAAGTCAGCAGGTGGATCCTCTGCCCCTTCAAAAACGGCTCTATGATTGTTGGCCCGGATGACTTGCTGAAGGTCTCACAGCTACAATACAGCAGGCAGCTCCTTTCAGATTTAGTGTCTCCTCTCTGCCACGCTCGCCCTTAAATCTGGTGTATACCATCCACAAGTAGGAGTACAGGCACAGGAAAGTGCAGTCCTTGAAAAACTGCGATAAAAATAGTCCACAGCAAGCTGGGGATGCCTCATCTGCAGAGAATTTACCCTGAAAAAAGCATCTCCCCAGGAACACTCCGATGTAAAGTCCAGCAGATCCTCCTTCTGCTTTTCCACTTTACTAACCAAAATGTCCTGTCTTGTCTGCGAACGTTTCAGAGGCAGCTCCAGCAATCCGATTGCCAGAATGCATTGATGAAGAAAGTATTTGACACACACATGCTCTTCTTGCAAATCAACCAGTCAGCAGCAGCTCTCAAGCACGTCTTTGCTGCCCTGCGGCTCTTTGTGGGCAAGGTAACTGTGGTTTTACCCTGTCCATCTGAACTAACAATATGTTACAGCTTGAGGACAGTGGGTTCCTTGAAAGAGTTCTGAACTTGACTGTAGGAATGCTCGTTCCTGACAAGGATCTTCTGGTTTATTGCTGGTTACAAGTGAGAAGTCCACAATGTTGAAAAATCAGTTGTTTAGGAAAATGAGAAATTTACTAAGAAAGTGAAATAAGTAAATCGTATAAAGAAATAGAAGCAAATAGAAGTCATAGAAATTAGTTCAATAGGTAAGGAATGTCCAGGCCTGTGGTATCTGGCTATGTCATTGGCTTTCATGCTTTTACCAACCGTGGAACAAAGCTTGAAACCCCAGAGATCCGTGGTCATCACGGCAGATACCTGGGTCACAGGATGCAGGAGGAGGAGCTGGCAAGAGAGTATTCCATACGCTTCACATAAGTTCATCCCAACTAACACAGTTCTGCAGGTACCTTGTTGTCCACAGAGAAGGGTCTTTGGACACAAACATGCTTATGTGTCAGTTTATTTGCTTGCATTGTGTGTATGTCAATGATTATGGGCAATTGGATGCTTTGAGCCAACTGCAAAGTCTGCACAATTTGCAAGTCATGGACTCAGATGAGATCCTTCTAAAACTAACCAGAATGTAGTGCACAGGTAGCAATTGCTGTGGGGAAGTGATAATAAGCCAGGCTGGCCCGATTCCCCAGACGTTTCTGGGAGATGCAGCAGTGTAGATCAGCCCAGACTATGTGGCGTCCTCCTGGTTGTCACCCCAGGGGAAAGGAGGAGGAAATGATGCTTCTCCCAGTAATGCAGCTTGAGGACACAGGGGAAATATGAAGTGAACCATCCATGGACAGATGTAGAATCATAGAATATATTGGGTTGGAAGGGACTTCTAAAGGTCATCTAGTCCAACACCCCTACCATAAGCAGGGACATCTCCAACTAGGTCAGGTTGCTCAGAGCCCCATCAAGCCTGAGCTTGAATGACTCCAGGGATGACTCAAGGCCTCCACCACCTCTCTGGGCAACCTGACCCAGCAAGCAACCACCATACTATTAAAGAACCCGGGGAGGGCTGTTTTCACTGAAAGCTTAACACAAAAAAGTCTTGACTCGGAATAACTGTCCCAAGGCCTGAGAGCAGCGCTAAACATACTCACCCTTCTTTTTTCCATAGTTCCCATCAGCATTCTTCCAAGGACAAGCAGATCTCTGTGGTTCACTCTGCTACGAAATCCTGAAGTGCTGTAACCACAGGTCACGTTCAACTCAGACAGAGGCTTCTGCTCTGCTCTATTTTTTCATGAGAAAGAATTTTGAATTTAACAAGCAGAAATCAATAGTCAGATCCCATCTACAGGTGAGCGAATCGTTATTATTTCCATGCATTGCAGTCCTTGTGTTTGTATACGTTATCTTAAGACAGGTGTCCAAGCACATCTCTTAGCCCGGTACATGAAGTCGTACTAAAATAAGGGTTAAAAATGCTTGGGAACCTTGGATTTTCTGCGCTAATTGCCCCCTGTGTTTGCCCCCCCCGGCCCCATACAGCTCATCAAAGCAGTGAGCCAGCTGATAGCGGATGCAGGGATCGGCGGATCGCGTTTTCAACATTCGCTTGCAATTATAAACAATTTCGCTAATGGAGACAAGCAGATGAAAGTAAGAAACATTTCTTTTTCTTTTTGTCAGTCATTAACTCTTGCGAAAGGTCAACAATTTCAGCAAGTGTTTCAGTGAATGAAGTTGCTGGCTTTTATGCCACAGTGATTTATGCGTTCATAGGGTGCTTTTTCCAGGCAGCCCAAAACTCAGGAAGGTGTTAGTGACTCAGAAGCTTAATAATTTAAATGACTTTTTACAACAACAAAGGGAGATTTTTTTGAAAGTTGTATTACTTGTTATTCAGCTTATTTTGTTCATGTGCCTGATGTCAGAGAAGATACCGTGAGTAATGACACACAAGTGCAGCTGATGATTTTTAGTCTACAAACTGCCCCTTTAGTCTGTTCAGTAAATGTGTAGCAAAAGCACGCACAACAACTGCGGTTTGTTGGAGCTTCTGTAACACGCTTGTCACTGTGTGGCATAGAGGAGGAAGCATTTAATTTAATTTAATTTTTCTGGATGTTTTTACATGTAAACAAAGGGGATGCGTGGAGAAAAAAGTCTGAAAACAGAAACATATTTCATTGCCCATCTGAAAAAGAGAAACTGCGGAGCTGTACCTCTGATTCGATGCCTGCTGAATTAGGGAAGGGGAAGAAGGTCTTCTTTAAGCAGGACTTCAGCTTGTTCAGGGGTGCTGTATGTGGCTCCTTGGATGGTGTTAGTGATGCATTGCTTATCTTTCCCAAAGAACGTTAATTTCCCAGCAGAGGTGAAGGATCTGACCAAGCGCATCAGAACGGTTTTGATGGCCACAGCTCAGATGAAGGAGCATGAGAAAGACCCCGAGATGCTCGTGGACCTGCAGTACAGCCTGGCAAACTCATACGCCAGCACACCTGAATTACGCAGGACGTGGCTGGAAAGCATGGCCAAGATTCACGCAAGAAATGGAGATTTATCAGAGGTAATGTAAATCAATGAGCGGAAAATCCATTTGTCTTTAGGCTGAGATGAAAAGGGCTCTGAAAGGCAGACAACAGTGGTAAGCGGGGATCTGATCAATGCTGATCAATAGCTAAAGGGCGGGGGGCAAGAGGATGGGGCCAGACTCTTGTCAGTGGTGCCCAGCGACAGGACAAGGGGCAACGGGCACCAACAGGAACCCAGGAGGTTCCGTCTGAACAGGAGGAGAAACTTGTTTGGTGTGAGGGTGCCAGAGCCTGGCCCAGGCTGCCCAGAGAGGTTGTGGAGTCTCCTTCTTGGATCTTATTTGCTAAGTAGCTTGGATGGTTTTCTGAGCAAATCTCTGCTTTTCCCTCTGACACCTTGTGAAATTCACACTCAAGAAGGATTCCATCATTTAATCCTTTATCTTCTTAAATGGTTATATTAATTTTGTCTTCCCTTTCCTGCAGCATGTCTTGCCAGTGATGAAAGTACATGCTGCTCATCACGTGCAAGCTGTAAGCCATTTAACCTAGGCGTGTATCTTGGTCTCTCGTTGCAGGCTGCGATGTGCTATATTCATATCGCCGCTCTCATTGCCGAGTACCTGAAAAGAAAGGGTAAGACCGAAATATTCAAAACCAACTATGTACCTTGAAACATTATTGTTGAAAATCATTTTTGTCTGTCATGCTTTACTTCTTTATATATAGTATATTCTTAAAGCTGCTTGAATTCTTCCCAGATCTTTTATTTTTAAAAGATAACGTAAATGCAAGTCTTAGTACTGGGAGAGTGAAAGTGTGTGTTTTGCGTGAAGAGGGTTGATTAAATGTTTCATAATCTAGCGCTAAAAGAGAATGCTTCACTTGTTAGCCTGTCGTTATTAAATATGCATGTATTAACACGTACCAGTAGCAGTGTACTAATACCATCTTACACTATCATAGGTTACTGGAAAATGGAAAAGATTTGTACCCCACGTATGCTCCTGGAAGATGGTCAAGTCTCTGATAGTAATGTGTTACTAACAACTCACAATGGAGGAAGTGAGTGCTCTAACCGTGCCTGTTTATGGGTCCAGTAACAGACTCAGGGAACCAAATCCCTGCTCTACAACTGATCTGGAAAAGTACCTACCAAAGCAAAAACATTTATCCTGCATGTTGGTGGCTGTAGTAGCAAGAAGTAATGTCAGAAGCACTGTATGTTCCTTTCCTGATGCTCCTTAGCTGGTTTGATGACTTGCTCAGGATGTCTCTGGTTAAGGGGTTTTCAGCCAGAGCACCGCAGTCCTCTCTTCCTCGGCCCCAGAAATCCCCCCTGGGTCAGCCAGTGTTTAGCACACAAATCCATGTCCAGTTCCTTGGCTGTCCAAAGCTGGGAGGGCAAGGGGGCGGATTTAATTTCTGGTTATCCATGTGTAACTTAATATAGATAACGATTGGGTTTTTTATAATCTGTGGTGCTTAATAGAGCAATGAAGTGCAGGCTTATATTTTTAAATGCTTCTATGCCAGGGGTTATCCAGTTTATGCAGTGTGCATTTCAAAGCAATTCTCAGCATGGGGTACTTTAGCAGTTTTCACAAAGAGCAATTTCTGGGGGCAAGGACAAATATCTAGGGAAAACTGTTAGTTTTGGAAAGATTGTAGCTACCGATCCACTTGGAAGTGTCTGTGGGTCAGATGAAAGAATACATCCTTTCAGAAGGATGCTTTTAGAGTAATCTATCAGTGATGGTTCACTACTGGTAAGGTATTTTGCACGTATAACATTACAGTAGGTGGAGAGAAGAACTTGTGGGTCATTTTAAACGTAGGTTTAAATGATTCTCACAACTTGACAGAGAGGGGATGGAGCCCCATCGGCTGCAGCAAGGCTAGGGTCACGGTGTCCCTCTCCCTTGAGAAACCTCATGAGTGGGACAAGTTCAGGTCCTGGCATGTGATATTAAGTAGGTCATGTTGGGAGTCACAGCACTGATCTCAGGCGTGTAAATTGTCTCACCTGAGCCTGCAACAGTAATTCCTGTGCAGATCGTGGAATCATAGACTGGTTTGGGTTGAAGGGACCTTTATAGGTCATTGAGTCCAACCCCACTGCACTGAGCAGGGACAACTAGAGCAGGTTGCTCAGAGCCCCAGCCAACCTCCCCTGCAATGGTTCCAGGGATGGGGCATCAACCACCTCTCTGGGCAACCTGGGCCAGGCTCTCAGCGTCAAAAAATTCTTCCTTTTCTCTAGTCTAAATCTTTAGTTTAAAACCACCACCTCTTGTCCTGTCCCAACAGGCCCTGCTCAAAGTCCATCCTCGTATTTCTGACAGGTCCCCTGAAGTCCTGAAAGCCCACTATAAGGTCTCCCTGAAGCCTTCTCTTCTCCAGGCTGAACAAGGCCTGGCTTCTCTCAGCCTGGCCTCATAGGAGAGATGTCATGACACTCTCCTCATATGAGAGCGTAGAGAGATGTCATAGCTGAGTGAGTGAGCTTTGCGAGGACTGCCAGCATTGTACAGCTGAGGAACCGACATGCCAAAGGGAGGAATGAGATTGCATCAGCAAAATGTTACAGTTACCCTTTGCCTGGATTTATATCGTAGAGAAAACATGTAATAGTCTCATAAATTCAGTCAGTTCCGTTTGTGCTTCTCATCACTTGGGCTGTGAAAAAAAGTAACTAATGCAGTGTTTTAATGGCATCCACTAACTTTTTGAATTATCTGGTTATTCAGTCATTAACTGTTGTTGTTGTGACTTGCCCTTCAAGGCTTGTTTTCCATGGGATGGCCTGCTTTCCTGAGCATCACCCCCAACATTAAAGAAGAAGGGGCTATGAAGGAGGACTCTGGGATGCAAGATACTCCCTACAATGAGGTCAGCAGCACCGACGTTTATTCTTGACATTGTTCTGCATTAACAGAGAGTGTTATTCCTAATGGATGCCAGTGCATGTTACAAGGGGCTATGTTGAGAGTGCACTTCACGCAGCACTGAAAGGCACACAGCTTTTGAGTGCAGTGTCAGAGCTGTTGTACTCGATAGCAGAGACAGATGTTTGGGTAACCAGAGCATTGAGTACCAGAGCTTGGAAGTTAGGGCAGGAGGGACCCCACCAAGCAAAGCCCTTCTTCTGAATGAGCAGTCAGATGTTCAGGTATTTCCACATTACTGTCATTTCAGGGGTTTTATCTGAAGAAGAGCTAGGTCATGATACCCAATTAGATACTGTGTCATTGAAATAAACCTTAATACTGAAGATACAGCATAAAAATGAGATAGTGGGTCTGTGCTTTTGCTGCATTGCTATTAATGAAGTGCCAGAAGCTGCCGAGTCACTGAAGTGTTTGTGTCTGTGGGACTGCAGAACATCCTCGTGGAGCAGCTGGAGCTGTGTGTTGAATACCTGTGGAAGTCGGAGAGATACGAGCTTATTGCTGAGGTTAACAAGCCTATCATTGCTGTTTTTGAGAAGCAGAGGGACTTTAAAGTAAGTTGGTTTGTTTAATTTTTTTTTAAATTATCTTAAGACCACAGCAAAGATCAAAATTTTTAGGAAAACAAAAAAAGTGCTTGCTTTAGAAGGAGTGGGTTTTTTTCTTCCTCTCTGTAATTTCTCCTTTTAATGCTTTGAGCTGTGAGTAAATAAAGACTCTGGTATCTTACTTTCCTCTTTTCAACATCAATACAACAGCAAATGAGCAAAAAATTTTCAAAGAAAACTCTTGTGTTAGCGAGTGGATGTGAATTTTTCCATGTCTTCTTGAACCAAGAGCACATTTGCATTGCATTTGAGTTTAGAAACTGCTGATAAATTGTGTGACCTTTTCACAATTCCAGAGTTTCTTCATTTGTCATTTACTTAGCAGTTTCAATACATAATGGATAGCCAGATGATAATCTCATTTACTGAGTTTTCTGGTTTTAAATTTGGCAAAAATCAAAGAGGTAGGTAGCAATAAGCTGTTGCTAAAGGAAGCAGGTCCTCAGATTTTACCTTAGTTGAAATTTGGGTTCACTTCCCTGAGAAAGTGCGTGTAATTGTGGGTAGCATGGGGCTGGGAGCTGGTTGGACGTGTTGATGCCCTGCTCCCACCTGCACGTAGGGCACGAGTTCTCTGCCCTCTCAGTAGGTCCCTACCACTGTCTGGTGGTGGGATGCTTGTCTTCCTGTGTGACTCTGTACACAAAGCTGCTCATAAGATGTGAGAAGCCTTGAAAGGAAGCTTTAGTGACAAGGTTAAGCTGTTCCCTGGGCAGGTAGAGCCATCTCTTCAAGGGTTTGGGAACGCAGCTAAGACAGCCGTGCTTGTGCAGAGCTGTAGTGGCATCTCCCGAAGGACTGATGTGCTCTTGCTTCCCCTCCCTCTCCCTGTTCCTCGACGCAGAGGCTGTCTGATCTCTACTATGACATCCACCGCTCTTACCTGAAGGTTGCAGAAGTGGTGAACTCTGAGAAGCGTCTCTTTGGGCGGTATTACCGTGTTGCGTTTTATGGGCAGGTAAGTCAGCCTGTGTTCTTGTGTCCTCGCAGATTCCCAGATTTCGGCCGTGTTCTTCTAATCCTGATGTATTTTTGGGAAGCTAGACCAGGGAAACGCTTGCTAGTGAATTTTGGGGTAGGGAGTTCCTCAGGGGTCAGGCTCCAAGCAGGATTTAACTCAGAAGACAGAGCACTTGGCTGCATCTGCGCAAACTGCTGCTGTGGGTTTGGTGGTGTAAGGGAGAACAGGCTTGTATGTCAGCTTTAGTTCTTGACTTCATCCAGCAAAGCTGAGTCTGAGGCAGGGCAGGTTTTTTCAGAGTAAAGCATAAATAAACCCAGAGTAGACATCTTTGGTAGGTGGCTCTCTGCCCTAGTAGAGCTTAAAGCAGAGCAGTTGCAGTAGACGTTTTGGTGCATTTCTCACTGACCCTGACTTCTGCTTTCAAGCTGCCTCTGACCCTGTGCAATCTGCTGTAGAGTAGTTTTGTTCCCTCTGCTGTGCTTCAGCATCCCTGAAGCATCATTTTGTGCTTTCTTCCACTGCAAAGCAGTGTAGCAATCCAGCATGTTCCTTTAAGAGCTGGTTTTGGCAAGCATACAATTGCTTTTGCTCTAAAATAATAAGGTGTGTAAACAACAGATTGATGTGAATCATTCTGTTTGCTGATTAGATTTTAATGCAGAAATTTGCTCTTTTCTCCTTTTGACCTTATTCAAGGCTGTGGTAAGTCTAGTTCTTCTGCATGTTTTGTTTAATTCTCTTCACACGTCCTCCATCCTTCCCTGTACTGTTACTCAACATTAACTTTCCTATGCTCTCAATTCTTTGGTTCGTGGCAGATGAAATAACGTTGTTTTCATCCGTTGTTGCATCCTGCAAACTAATTTTGTTTGTTCCGTTACCTGAATTGCCATGTTGTGTGTGCACTGTGGGGCCCAATGCTGCGTCCCCTCATCTCAGTGGAAGTTTTCCTCTCAGCCTCACTGGGAGCAGGATTGGACCCCATCTTCCTTTGTGTAAAAACACGGTGTAGCATTAATGCTGTTTGAATGCAAGTCTGCTTTCCTGGCCTGGAAGAAGAAGGGCTGTTGAACCATGGCAATGGCAGCTGGAGCATTCCAGGCATGTTCCTGGTGCTCCTCCTTGTAGGAGCAAGCAAATGGGGAGGCAGAGGGAGATGGTGAGTCCTGGCTCTTCGTACAGATTAGCAAAGCTGGACTTTCAAAATGAGGGCAGCGGAGGCAGAAGCAGGGCTCTTCTGCTTGCAGCTTCTTGCCAGGGCTCTCCAGAGGCAGCTGGACGTGGTTCATTTAGCACCAGCAGTTCTGCTGAGCTGGGTTAAAAATCCCTGCTAAAGTGCAACGACTTTTCAGCTGCCAGTGCCACGAGGGAAACTTCATTTGAACAGCCTTAGTGCTCTGAAGCATCTGATTTTTTCATCGCTGCACATTGCTTGGTTTGTTCCTTGATGCGCCGGACTCTGGGCTCCGAGGGCAAACCAGCACAGCTCCCTCTCATCCTTCAGCAGGAGAGGTGGTGTGTGGTGGAACATGGGATGCTCTGGATGGCTCCTTGCAGAGGCACAGTGACAAAAGTGTAGGCACACTGCAGATCATTAAAGGTGCATCATTCCAGATGATTCCCATCAGTGCTACCTGTGCCTCATTTACCTGGGAAAGCAGGACTGGGTGTGCAGAACGGGTTAAGGAGGGCTTCCCAGTCCACAAAGCACCGTGGCAGGTGTGGGAGCTACAGATGGAGCTTGACCTGGAAGGAGGGACAGAGCGAGCAGTCTGTTCCCATATTCCGGTTGTGGATTTTTTCCTTTGGAAGGTTTCCTTTCTGTATTTCTGTCAGTTCCCTTTTCCCGTGTGCTGCTTGCTTCCATTTTCGCCGTGCAAGTGGGAAGGTGTGGGGGCCTTTGGGGCCCTCTGTTGCCAAGAGCATCGTTAAATATTTTTATCAATTACATCAATAATACATATATACATATCTGTGTTTTGTTAAAATGGGACGCTGCTGTTCTTAACTGAAACAGAGACTGCAGAGAAAGGAGATGAAAGGACAAAAGAATACTAAAAATGCTGTTTGCAGGGAGAATAGTGGAAAAAGCAAACCTGCAGCTGCACCTGGAAACCATTGTTCATGCAAAGGCAGGGACAGCATGTGGTGGCTGCATTGCTGCAGGGACCCTCTGAAAGGATGGTTTGAGCAAATGTGGTCCTCAGGGAGGATGTAGCCAGTTGGTTTTGGTTTGTGGCTGTATTCTCAGCTGCTGTTTCACTCTGCAAACTGTTACAGGCCTGTGGTGACCACATCTCATTGCACCACCAAGTGGTCACACCAGCCAGTGCTGCTGAGTTGATGGAGAGGAGTAGTTTCGAGAAGTCAATGCCTTTCTTGAATTAAAACCAAAAAAACGCTGTTAAATGTATCAAATAAGTGAAAACTCACATGGTGCTGGTAAGCAAAGACATTCAAGCCTTGTTTTCAGAGTAGCATTAGGTAAAGGTAGAATGGAGGGTTTGTTCTTCCATCTGTGCAAGGAGCTGTAGAAGCTGGAGGGCAGGTTTGCATGGTGGCAAAGCTGACTGCGGGTTTATGTCTGAAGAGCAGATGATGTGTCCCCTTTTCCAAATGTGACAACGCAGCTGTAGCTTCCTTACCCAAGACACACCACCGGAGGAGATGCTCACTTGGTACAGGCCGAGAAGGAGCCATTGGCAGGTCAAGCAGAAGGCTCTACCTCAGCACATTGACTGTGGGGATGGTGTGTGTTCTTCCAGCGAAGGGCAGAGAGGGTCCCATTTACTGTGAGCTCCAAGGGCTGTCTCTGAGGGCATACGAGGAGGAAAAAGGGCCTTTTCAGCACTTCCGTGGTGACAGTCCCAGGGCACAACTTGATTTTCAGCACATCAGAGCTCAGTGGAAATCAGTAACTGGTTGTCTCCCATCCATGGTGTTCAGCTGCTCCATGGGATAACTGTCATCTGTAAGGCCACATTGTCCTTGTGGGGCAAAACCAGCCAGGATGAAAATAATCTCAGGATATACATTGGTAATGTAAGTGTGGCCGCTTAATATTTTAAAATCCCCAAATTGGAGGATATTTGGATATTTAATCTTACCGTCAATAGTCTTTGCCAGACATGGAACATATGGCAGACGTGATTATTTATAGCTAACAATTAGCGTCTGCTTGTCACTTGTCAGCTGAAATACTGTAGGGAGTACACACTTAAATGAGGTCTCTTGCATTAGAGACAAGAATAAATCTGTTAGTTGTTTGTTTTCAGGTATTTTTTTTTAAGCAAAGCCATTAACACAGATACCATCTTAGTGTGCCATGCAGCAGCAGCACCGAGATTGGGCACTTACATCCCAACGCCCTGCTCCAGCGTGCAAACATGCACAGAATCCGTGTTTAAGAGCACAGACTGTCTCCTAGCTTGCTGTGCAATTAATCTGGAAAACATGAAGGGTTTTGTTGAAAACACTGAACAGTAACAGAACACAGATGTTTCTGAGAGCAGCAATCCTGAGCAGCGTGTTTAGCTATGGCTGTGTGGAACTAATGAAGTTTTCCTGTGTGAAGCAGCTTTGCTTCAGTGGAAACCAGATCAGAAACCAGGTTAGGATCCTGCAGATCTTTTCTCAGGGGAGCCAACAGAAAGCCAGTCGCCTGCCCAGCTCAGTGTTTGTATGCAGCTCTAGATTTGTTCGCTAATTACCTGTGACGTTCTTGATATGCCTGTGGAGTTTAATTGATAATGTTGTTAAT
The DNA here is from genome assembly GCA_032159205.1 of Eurystomus glaucurus suahelicus. Classification (NCBI taxonomy): domain Eukaryota; kingdom Metazoa; phylum Chordata; class Aves; order Coraciiformes; family Coraciidae; genus Eurystomus; species Eurystomus glaucurus. The sequence continues at coordinate 28,930 of JAVFHW010083111.1, forward strand.
AATTGTGCAGTGTTAGAAGGTCACCGTGAGACTGATGAAGACGCTACTGGGCAAGCTGCTGTCGCTGCCATTGGTCCCTGATTTCAGCAATGCCCACAATGCTCTTGGCACTTGCCGAATTAAAAGACAATTATATTGCCCCTTGTCCTTGCTGAAGGAGAAGCCAGAGATGCATTTATTTGTTAATCCCTATTGAAATAAAGCTTAGGGGTTTTTTTCCTTAACAAACATTGAAATTAGCAGCTGATTTATTTTCAGTTCTGTATACTTTTTTCTAAAGATTGGCCTAGTCGATAATTTTGGTGGCCAAAGTTGAAAGATGCTTCAGGATGAATAGGCTGGATTTCGCGTGAGTACCTTCCAAAGAGATTGTGGAGGTATCTCTTGACTTCATTCATTTGTGCTTCTCTGTTTTTCAACCAATGGCACTTTGCCCGGGCATGTTTTAGAATTCCAGACCACATCACGGTAAGTTTAAAGGGCCTTGGGTCTGACATCATTAACACTGTTGGCCTTTACCCTTCAGCCCTGCAGCTTCAGATGCTTTCCTCCAGGTCACTTTGCACGAAGGTGAAATGAGGAGGCTTTGGATGCAGCTGCAGTGGTTGACACTGCCAGATCTCAGCAGCAACCCCTAGGAGAAGGGCTGGTGCTGCTCCTGGTGTTGGGATAAATACAGTCCTTCCTGATGGGGCTCCTGCTGCTTTCTGCTCAGCTGGGAGAGCTTCTCCTGGCCTGTTGATGTGCGTGTTCATCATGTCGCAGTTGAGTGTCTCACCTGCACATGATGCCACGCTGTGGTAGTTTTCTGAGGTCAACATTTCTTCTGAAGCCTGATGGGTTCTTGTGCAGCTCTTCAATGGAGCCTTTCATTAAAGCTCTGCCAAGTCCATCCAGTGTTATAAGGAAATGATCTTACCAAGACTGGGCTTTTGTTTGCAAAGCAGCACAGTCTGTGTGTCTTTTTTTTTTTCATTTTCAATGTAAATCATCTGCGAACTGTCTCTGAAAATGATGCAATTACAGAATCCCAGCATGGCAGGGGTTCGAAGAGATCATCTAGTTCATGGTGATCATGTAAATCATGACCTCTGGAGATGATCTCATCCAAGCCCCCTGCTCCAGCAGGTCACCCAAAGCAGGGTGACCAGGATCTAGGCAGATTTGGAATCTCTCCAGAGAAGGAGACTCCACAACCTCTCTGGGCAGCCTGGGCCAGGCTCTGGCATCCTCATGGGGAAGAAGTGGACAGATAAACATCCTGTTCAGATGGAACCTTCTGGGTTCCAGTTTGTGCCCGTTGCCCCTTATCCTGTCACTGGGCACCACTGACAAGAGTCTGGCCCCATCCTATTGCCCCCTGCCCTTTAGCTCTTGATCAGCATTGATCAGATACCCTCTCAGGTTTCTCTTCTCCAGCTCAGCAGCCCCCTGGCTCTCATCCTTTCCTGGGCACAGAGATGCTCCAGTCCCCTCAGCATCTCTGGACCCTCTGCTGGACTCTCTCCAGTAGTTCCTTGTCTCTCTGGAACTGGGGAGCCCAGCAGTGGACCCAGTATTCCAGATGTGGCCTCACCAGGGTAGAGTAGAGGGGGAGGAGAACCTCTTTTGATCTGCTGCCCACTCTCTTAATGCACTCCAGGACATCATTGACCTTGGCCACAAGGACACATTGCTGGCTCATGGTGAACTTGTTGTCCACCAGTACTCCCAGGTCCTTTTCTACAGGAGAATTCTATGTGACCTCTCAGGATTCCACCAGAGTTCCTCCTAAGCTGCCCTGAAGGGATGCAGAGGGGTTCACAGGTAGTCCCCATGCCATGGCCCTGCACATGGCCGCAGACAGCAGTGCCCTGCACGGCGCCAAGCAGCACTTCCAAAATAGTTTATTTAGCCAAATGATTAAAACTTAAAGAATTTTGAATGTCCCATTTTTAACCCAATAGGGTTTTTTCATCACACGCACTTCAGCAGCACTTTAGCTCTTTAAACAGCCAGGTCTCTTACATGAATGAGTGTGTGGGGGTCATTCCCCAGGTAACTGTGGAGATACCAGACCAGTATAAATGCAGACCTCTGGTATGTGTCTGCTGCGAGTGGACAGAGGTAAGCTTTCAACTGAGGCACTGGGCATACATCCGGGATGCTCCGGTGGGTGTGCAGACAGCCTCCGTTCCTGATGCAGGCACCTCATTCAGGCTTTGCCCTCCCTGTTGCCTTCACTATCTCCTTCCATTTCTCTCCAAACAGGGCTTTTTTGAAGAAGAGGAAGGTAAAGAGTATATCTATAAAGAACCCAAATTAACTGGCTTGTCTGAGATTTCTCAAAGATTGATGAAACTTTACGCAGACAAATTTGGAATAGATAACGTGAAGATCATCCAGGATTCCAACAAGGTACAAATGACATGTAGTCTTTGTGCGATGGGGGAGAATGGAGCACACGGTTCATGTTTTGAGAACTATGTTTTGGAGGAATGTGAACTGAGTAAACCGCTATGACCTGGTTTTAGAACCAAAAAGAAGATCCTCACCTTGTAGTGTGGCTGTGTGGAAATGACAGTGTTATCACAGAGCATCACCATCAGTGGGGAAAGAGCGTATTCCAGCGTATGCCTGAAGTGCAGAAGGGGGTGGTTTTCTCTCTCATTGAGCTTTCATCCATTTTTGCCAATGATATTCAAAAGCCCTGCTGTTCTTAGGTTATATATCTTTGCATTAATTTGTAGGCTGCATGTTCCAGTTGGAAGTCTCAGTTTTAATTGGTGTTGCTATGATAGCTAAGACTATCAGAAATATTACCAATACCTTGGAAGCTCCTCACACTTAGCACAATTTTATCGTGTTTTCCACTGTTCCACAGGTGAACCCCAAAGACCTGGATCCAAAATACGCATATATCCAGGTGACGTACGTCACGCCTTTCTTTGAAGAGAAGGAAGCTGAAGATCGCAAGACCGACTTCGAAATGCATCACAACATCAACCGCTTTGTGTTTGAAACCCCCTTCACGCTCTCAGGAAAAAAACACGGAGGTGTGGAAGAGCAGTGCAAGAGGCGCACAATCCTGACAAGTACGTTTGCTCGGGCTGCTTCCCGAAAGGGCAGTGTGAGGAAAGTTGCTCCCAGTACAGGCGTAGTCACCTGGAAGTTTTGTTCTGGCAAGGCAGGATGGAGGGACTGGTGTCTGAGGGTATCTTCTTATGTGACACAGCTTTGCTGGTAAGAAGAAGAAAGGAGGAGTAGCTCATGTGTGGTTTTCTTAAGTGCTTGAGCAGCAGTAGGTGCTCCAAAGATGAGCTTAAAGGTCTGAAAAATTCTATGATTCTGTTTGATGGGATGTTTTGAGCTGTCTGAAGTTTGGTATGGGCTTATCTCTTGGTGCTTTAACTGGGAAGAAGGAATTTGTGGGTGCTAAAATCTGAGCAGTGAGAGCTTTTTGCCACGTGGATGTGGAGCTCCTTAGCAAAGACGGGGGAATTTAAAAGGAAATGCTCTTCCAGTGCTGGGTACATTAAAATTCAGTTTGGACCTGCCATGTCATTTCCACTCATTTGGTGATCAAAGCTGACCTTGTGTGGGTTGCTCGAGAGATTGTCAGAGTCCAGAGTTAATACTTTGACTTCATTGTTTTGCTTTCTTAAATTTCTTGCTTTCGAGCAGCCAGTCACTTGTTTCCCTACGTGAAGAAGCGTATTCAAGTCATAAGCCAAACCAGCACGGAGCTGAACCCCATTGAAGTAGCAATTGATGAGATGTCCAAAAAAGTCTCAGAGCTCAATCAGCTTTGCATGATGGAAGAAGTGGATATGATCCGACTGCAGCTCAAACTCCAAGGGAGCGTCAGCGTCAAGGTAATGACAAGTTGCCTTTTTTTCTTCTAAAAACATCTACCTAAATTTTTATTTCTATTTTCATCATTCCAGACATGTTTTTTCTATTTTATATTTCTGGTTATATCTTGTATTCCAATGCTTGGAGCCAGCTCTAAAAACGTAAGGGAATGGGAAGTTTTCACTTATGTCAATGGCTGCTGGATTTATGTGCAAATATAACTATTTCAGGCAAATCTTCTCTAAATAAATCTTAATTCCTTCCTAACAAGACTACCACATGTCACTTGAGAACACAACCCATCACACAAGCAAGCCTGCAGGTACTGTAAAGGGAGTTTTGTTAGGATTTGTCTTCACTTCCTATTTAGAGAAGTTGGGATTGGTGAGAGGTGCATGTGCTTCTGGTGCCCTCGTTAAAACATCTCCAGACACACAGCTTTCCAGATGGTTACCTAGCTGAGGGCTTTCAAAGGCCAGCAGAGATCTGCAGTTGTGGAGGCTGACCAGCTCCCTTTTATTGAGTAAAACTCTTCAGGTGTCATCCAGCTGACGGGAGGAATGAGGTGATGTTCTTCACACAGGCTCGGTTGTCTGAGACCAGTCCCCAAGCCTTGGAACACAAGAGCAGATGACAATAAACTGCTTGTTCTCTGCACCTAAGCTATGCGTTTTTCTCCTAGGTGAATGCTGGACCAATGGCCTATGCTCGAGCTTTTCTTGAGGAGACAAATGCTAAGAGATATCCTGATAATCAAGTTAAGCTTCTGAAGGAAATCTTCAGGTAAATGTTAAGTTTAGACTTTACACCCTCTTTGTGGTATGAGTAGGCATGACACAAAGTCAAGCTGAACTGAGCCAGACCAATTTACGCCTTCATTCACCCCATCTTACAAGTCATTCTCATGAAGACATTGACTGAATTTTGAGGCTCTCCCAGTAGCTTAGGTTCCTCTTGATCTGAGGATGAGTTATTTGCAAGAGGACTTACAGTAGTGTGTGTGTATATATGTATGTATAGATAAATAGTTTTTCTTATTGCTACATGGTTGTTCTTTGTGGCTTTGTGCTTCTAGGCAATTTGCAGAAGCATGTGGACATGCTCTTGATGTCAATGAACGCCTTATTAAGGAGGACCAAATTGAATATCAGGGAGAGATGAAGTCTCACTATAAGGACATGCTCAGTGAGCTCTCTGCAGTTATGAACGAACAGGTTAGATCACCCATTTTGGTGCTGGTTGGGCTGAACGAGGGTGGCTAATTGTGTCTTCTACTGAGGAATGAAGCTGTAGAGCAAAGTACTCAAAGTAAAACCTGGCACTGCAACAGTCACTGAGAAAACAGAGCTTACTCCTGTTTTTTTTTACTCCTCGCTTTTTAAATCCAGCTGTTTTATACTTAATTAATCTGACTGATCAACAAAGATTTGTCTTCATGTATTGAAGAGTTGAATGTTCGTGAGCCTAAATGCAGACTGAGGTCTAGAAGCATGGAAAGTTGTATGCTTTGCATGCTTTATTCTGCAGCTGAGATGCATTTAATTAAAACAGTAAATTGCTTTTAAGAACTAGCATGTAACTGGAGGAGGTATTTTTATAGTTCGTATTCAGCTTTTGTTTGTTCTCAGAGTGACTTTGTTGAACCAGTGGTACCAGTGATGGCATCTCACAGGAGTGTCTGAGTGGCACCCCGTTAGACCATGCTGTATAATCCATCCGCCCATGAGGCTTTACCAGAATTGTCGGCCCATTTTTAACACTTACCGTGGAACTGAGCTGGTTTTTCACAGGCTGTGTAAATACTTTGAAGGCTTCGTGTGTGCCCAGAGGGGTTGAGCTCAGTGGTAGTTGCTGTTCCGTGAGTTTAAGTGTATAAAGATTTGGGTGTATAAGTATTTGGGTGTATAAATATTTAGGTGTATAAAAATACCTTCCTGCTCAGGTGTATAGAGATTTGTGAACCTCAAGCATTCCAGTAATTTTATCATAACTAATATTTCTCACTGGTTCTTACATTAAGCATATAAATATTAAGGGTATTGTTTGTTACTCCATGTCCATGGAAGTTATTTTGGCCACCCAGCCAATGTGCGTAGGCTGTACCATGTCTTTTGTGAACTGCTGTTCCCTGAAAGAGTGGAAAATTTGTGGTTGACTCAAATGAGCTATAAGCGGCCCACAAGTTTCAGCATTCAGAAAATATTTGGTGAGTTCTACTAAGTACTCACAGCTGGATCTGTGTCAGTGAGCTCTGAGTTTTTTTCACCTAAATGAACAGACTGAATAATACATTAGCCATACACAGAAATGTTGACACGTAAAGTTAAGAGTTCATCCTTCAAAAGTCAAAATCATCATCTGTTTAAGCAAAACCCTCTAGATTTGGAGGTCCATGGTGAAGACTGGCCATGCTGCAAATCATGGCTGAGATAATCATCTTGTGGCTGGAAAGCTTGAGGCTCCCTTGTAACTATGCCATGTGCTTCACACCAGTGAGATCTACCGTTACTCCCATTGTCATATTCAAGAGGGTTTTGTTTGCTCACCCACTGATAGAGACTTTTTCATCACCATGTTTTTCTCTTTTTTCTTTCTTTTGTTTTGTTTTTCTTCTCTGACAGCTCTGTCATGGTCCTTGCTTATACAGCTTCTCTTCTTCCCTGTCTAACATTTCCCTCAATACTATAGCCAAAAGTGGTATGTTCATTTTTCTTACATCTATTTCTTTTTTCTTTTAATGTCATGTACTTCCCTCACTTGCTGGTTTTTCTCCTTGGTGTGTCTGTGTAGTTTCAGGTCTCATGACTCCCTTGCTCAGGGAGTGTTTAGAAAAAAAAATAGAACGTCTGTGTGTGATGTGTTGTCCATGAGCACTGTTGAGACACATGTTCTTTAGGATCCTGGTCATGAACTCGGGAAGGTCAGTGGGGCAGCTCGACAAGAGTCTCCTAATGCAAAAGAGTGTGCCAGTAGTAGCGAAAGTGGTAAATGTGGTGTGGTTGACCTGCAGCCCTGACCAGGGACGAGTGGGGTTGATGGCATAAGATTGAGGTTTGCAAAGGAGAGGTTTCTCCTCCACTGCTGAGGGCTGCGTGGGCAGTGGGGTGGCCTGTGTCTCTTCTGGGGATGCTTCAACATGGAAGAAGGCAGGTTTTCCGTCTGTGTTTAGAGAAGTAGGAAAAATACCTATTACCAAGGATAAAAATAACTTTCTCAGGAAAAAAAAAACCCTCCTTCTTGCTAAAGCCTCTGCATAGGACGTGGCAGAGAAAGCCTTTGCCGTTGGCTGCTGCTCCTCCCCAAGGGTGCAGCTCCACTGACAGCCTCAGCCTGGCAACCTCAGACCCTGCCGATGGTCATACCTGGTCCATCGCCATGTGTGCCAAGCTCCCGGGGGATGCTGCATGCCCCGAAGGACTGCGTGGCAGAGCTGGGTCTGCCTGGTACCACGATCTGTAGGTGTTAATGCAAGGGTCTTAACAAATGGGGGTGACTTCTCTTGTGGTTGTTAGAGACACGTAGTGCATGGAACCCCATCAAGTAGGGCTTGGCAGAAGCCAGTGAGCTCAGCCCAGCTCTGTTTATCTCCAAGCTTGCTGAAGCCTCAGGTCACTCCTGGTCCCCAGGGAAAGGTCCTTGTCCTCAGTCAGATCCATAGCATCGTTGTGTAGTAAATAAAAAACGGGAAACCCTTGGTTGGGCAATGAACAGACACCAAACCACATGGACCTCTCTCACTGTTGCTTATTTTTCTTGTCTTTTTTTCTGAAGATTGCGTACAAGGAGGACTCAGCAAAGCAGCCCGGAATGGAGCGCACATACTCACGAGTCATCAGTAGAGCCAGCTCAGCTGCGCCAGCAGCCGCCGCCCCGGCAAACCTCGACGCTCCCGGCAAATCCTGACGCTTGGCTGTGGTGTGGGCAACCTTGGGAAGACTTGGGCTGGCTGGGAGGGGGGTGGTTTTTGTTCTTTGGGTGGGATTTTTTTTCCTTTTAGATTAATAGTACTGAAAATGAATTATGGACAATGCCGGGAATAGGATTTGTGGGTTTTGATTTTAATTTATTGGGAGTCTTCACGGTGTTATTTTTTAAAAGTGCAAGCTTGTTTTTTTTTATTATTATTTTTTTTTCTCTGCCCTGATATTTGCACATTCCCTGTCTTTTTATTTTTGTTGTCAATTTTTGGTTTTGAGCAGCCTTTACCAAGCCAGGCTGATGATTAAATTCCCCTTGGACAGATAGGTACACAGCAAACCCTGCTATAAATCATAATATATCTAATATTAAGTCCTAGTATACATATATTTTAAAGGTCAGAGTGGATGTTTTATAACATTTAAGTATATTGCATTTGTAAATAGAAGATGTGTAAAATATGTCATTTTTACAAAATTTAAAAAATATCTTTTTAGTTAATTATGACAGTACTAAGAATATGGATAACATTTCAGTTACCATGATATTAAAATATTTGTGTATGTGTATAAAAGTCTCCATAAAATTTTCTCTTTGAAGGTCTGTGCCTTGGTTCATTCCCACGTCAGCACTTTCCGGAGCGGTGGGGATGAGGATGCCTCCTGCATCCCACCTGTCCCTTGTGTTGTGGTTGCTGATAAGGACACTCATGACCTTCTGCAGAGCATGGTCTCAGATTCACCCCATGGCCACAGACCAAGGTCGCCCTGGGAAGCAGGACCTCTGTGTAGTCCTCCTGCTTGAGGCCAAGGAAGCTCGGCTCTTCCTTTGAAGTTCATAGTCTCAGATTTTGCCCAGGGCCTGTTGGGGAGCCATGTGCCTCTAGTGAGATGTTTGGTTTGGTTTCTGCATCGTGTTGGGATGAGGGGGAGCAGTTCTGCCAGCTCTGACCTCAATGCTCCCACACTCCTTCATGTTCATCCCTTTCCCCACAGAAAATCCCTGCTGTAGGTGGTCCCTGCTTGTTGTATGTGTATGTTAGGATCCCTCTCTTCAACACAGTTCCGCTAAGCTGTGGCTCCTTTTCCCTGGAGAAACCCTGGTCATTCCCCTGAGGCCTCCACAGGTTCATGAGTGCTCACTCAGGTCAGATCCCAGCACCAGGTCTTGCTTCATGGGGATGCCAGAAGGGTTTTCCAGGATGTTGCCTCATTCTGCCCAGACTGTCTCCTTTCCCTGTGCCTCTTCCTGTGACACCCACAGTTCACAACTGGTGAATTGCAACGCAAGTTGTAGCCTGGCCCTGCAGGCCAAAGCCAGAGGTAGCCTCTACGTTACCCTCTAAAGGTAGAGTGACCATCACCTGGTCTCTGCCTGCTTGCTGGTGCTGCACGTGCTGCCAGCTCTTGCTGCTGCCTCTCGCTGTCACCAGATCTGGGACTTTTCAGAAGAAGGCTTTGCCTAGGTGGAAGATCACACAATGCTCTTTCCTGGTGGGAGAAGCCCAGCTCTGCTCTTCAGACACTGCACTGCTCAAAACTAATACTCTGCTGAAAGGAATGATTTCTGGCCCAAATTTTATACTGTATGTGTGGTGGTAGGTGAAGTTACCAGCTTGTTTGGGAGGAACCATCATCCGTGGTGACAGCAGGAATCTGCGGAACAGAGGAGGTAAGGCTGAGCCTTGAGCCCTGTTGTTCCCTGATTTGTTGCTCTTGCTGGACTCATTTTGTGCTATGATTTGTGTTCATGGATGGGTGCTTCAGAAGCCATTAAGGTGATTTGGGGACAGCCTGTTTCTAATTAATGTTCACAAGAATGGAGCACCTAAATCTATTGGGCACCTTTGGCACTGCAAAAGCGTGGTTCGCACTGGGGGAGTGTTGCAAGCTGACACCAGGCTGGTCTGAAGCCAAGCTGTGGTCTGTCGAACAGAGGTAAGGAGATCCCTGGGCTGTTTTCTCGATAGCTTACACACAAAAGGAGTTTCACGTGTAAGGGTTGTGGGGTTTGGTTTGTTTTATGCCACCGGCTCTGCAGCCTCCTCCGGGGGTTGGAAAATCCCAAAAGATCCAGAAAATTTATTTTCTACCAAAAGCTCCGCTCTAAGACTCCATTTGTCCAAGGCAACCACAGGAACATGGTCAGCTCTTCTCAGAACTGAGGCTTTCTCCAGTAAATCATTTCTCAGTGTGTTCCTGCAGCTGGGTTTATTTTACAATCACCTTTTAAAGTGATGCTCTGGGCTTGCTTTAGTAGGGCAATTCTACAGTAACCACACAGCAAACTTCTTTCACTTGAAAATTTCTTCATCAAAGAAGTTCTGTGCACAAATAATCAGCTCAAGGCAGATGAGAGAAGCGGAGAAGAGCAGCTCAGCGAGGGAGGCAGGGGCAGGAGCAGAGGCACTTTACCCGTGCTGACCCTCTTGGGTTCTATTTTTACTTAAGGATGGGCAGGACCTGAGCACAGATGCCCCAGGGACCAGGCAAAGTTGGTCATGAGAAGTGCTGCAGTCAACACTTCAGAGCGCAAAAGGACGGATCTAGGTTTGTTACTTAGGGGAAGCTGTCCCAACAGCCCAGGAGGAGTCAAGTATTATACATATTTTACGGTTGATCACATCTTTAGTGACACCCAACCAGAAGCCAAGGCTTCTATTTCAATTGGAGGGAGATTTATTACATGTTCAAGAGGAATCATTACTTACAGGGTAGTTATATCTTAGTGTTCATGGGAGAGGTGTTACGCTGGCAACATAATGTTGATGTGAACAGGGGTTATTTTTATTTTGCCAGTCTTTTTTTGGTGGTGCCCAGTATCAGGACAAGAGGTAATGGGCACAAGCTTCAATATAGGAAGTGCCACTTAAACATGAGGAGGAACTTCTGTACTTTGAGGGTGGCAGAGCACTGGAACAGGCTGCCCAGAGAGGTTGTGGAGGCTCCTTCTCTGGAGACTTTCAAAACCCATCTGGACATGTTCCTGTGCAACGTGCTCTAGGCGATCCTGTTCTGGCAGGGGGGTTGGACTAGATGATCTCCAGAGGTCCTTTCCAACCTCTATGATTCTCTGATTATTTATTTATTGGCTAATACCCGAATGAGAAGCAGGAGGAGGATCTGTACCGTTTGTGCTCCAGACTTACTGCCCCTGTGCTACCCAGCCACGGACCTGGATCTGGGAAAACGTGAAATTACATCCATGCATAGCTCTGAACATGGGGTCTTGGATCCTGGTGTGAAAAATGAGGTCCTGCATGTCTTGAGAAGCATCAGGCTGCACGTACCTTTTACTGCAGTTTTGAACACTTTAGAAGCAGGCAGAGTTTCTCCTCCATGAGGAAACACTTCTTTGCTGTGAGGGTGGCAGAGCCTGGCCCAGGCTGCCCAGAGAGGTTATGGAGTCTCCTTCTCTGGAGAGATTCCAAACCTGCCTGGACACGATCCTGGGCACCCTGCTCTGGGTGACCTGCTGGAGCAGGGGGGCTGGATGAGATGATCCCCAGAGGTCCCTTCCAATCCCTACTATGGGGATTCTGTGATTTTAGTACAGAAAAGCAGGGAAACCTTTGGGAAAGACCAAAGTGATGCTTTGTTTGAAGTGACCAAAATCAGGGGTGCACTGGAGTTTGCTCCGAATGAGGCTGGTCCCTCTGGCCATGCCTTCCCTGCGCTCTCCAGCAGCCCTGGTGAGGATGCTCACTCCAGCAAGGAGTGCTGCAAAACCCAACCCTTCTCTTCCCAGCACATGCAGCAGTACCTACATCAGAAGGTAAACACTTGAAACCATGATTGGAGCAGGAGCTGTGACAGGACAGGGTCACTCCTTGCAGCCCCCAGCATGGGCTCTCCTCTTCACAGGGACCTTCCAGCACCATTTTTTGTTTGCAGTCTGCAGGGACCAGCTCTGGGATGCCATCAGCTCACAGGGCAGCTCGGGGAGGAAATGGAACATTGTTGTTACTATTCATTTCAAGAGCAGTCCAGTGTGGTTCCTTGGTGAAATATTAGCTATGGAAAATATCAAGTAACTTTCCTCCCTCCGAGGCACGTGTTGGAGTGTTTGAAGATGGGGAGAAAATAAAAAGTGCAGTGAAACCAACAGGGTTAGGGGAGGGTTGTTGCAGTGTCCAGGTTGTCAAGCCAGGGAGCCTGGGTGGTTTTAAGGTGGAATGGTGAAAAGCTCATTTGGAAGAGCCTTCTCATTAGCAGGCCATATGTCTCTTGAGAAGGGCAACGAAGCTGGTGAGGGGTCTAGAAAACATCTCTTATGAGGAACGCCCAAGG
>JAVFHW010083112.1:11008-28832 GCA_032159205.1 Eurystomus glaucurus suahelicus
GATACAGAAATAGCTACGCTATTTCATAGACATGCCTGAAACTGCAGAAGCAACAACACCCAGAAAATTGAAACCTTTCAGGTCAAGGCTGCCAAACAGACCGGTTCCTGCTGTGACACCGAACGGGCAGTCTCCGTTACCTAATTCTTCTGGAAGTTCAGGAAAAAGTCTCTTGGTGGAAACTCCTGACTCCTGAGCACTTTGGCAAATCTGGATCTTATTTAGATGCCTAACTAAGGGCTGAGCAGTAGAGGACTAGCAGGGTGATAATAAAAGAAAACATTGCAGCAATTTATCACTGGGGAGCAGTAAGAAATCCTTCCCCGTATTTTTTTTCTGTTAAACAAACTTTAATCAATATAGCCTGTTTTTCTGAACTTAGACATGAGCTGTGAAATACAGATTTTGATTTCCCCAAATACGTCATTGTTACATCTCCAGAAACATACTGGAGAGTCATCCTTAACTTTCCACAGTTATTCTGCTGGAACAAAATTGGCTCTGTCTCCAGTATGGCAATGCATTTTTTGAATGTTGCTCTATACATTTTACTAGGAATATGCATTGTATAGTATAGCGGTTCTCTTAATTTAATATTAATTTTATATATAAGACAACATAATTTGTCATAGCATCATGAGACAAGGGTCAAACATTTCTTCTGACAGAAAAACTGAAAATCCTTTCCATTGAATATTTATATGTTCTATAATGAATTAAAAAAAGAAGTTTTCACATAAAAATCTATTAATTTCAAATCAAAGTGCTTTGGGGCTTATGCAAGTGCAAAACCTTTGTAAGGGACACATCCAAAGCCCAGTGAATCATTTGAAAATGCCCTTCAACCCCAAGGGGCTGAGCTTGGGCCTTGTGGCATTTAGCTGTCAAAAGAAGGACCTGGGTGCATAAACTCATGTGCTAATAATTGAAAGGTCAGCTCCATATACCTTTCATTTTGCAAGGGGCTGCACAGGCTGGAAATTTCGTCTCCAGTTACCCACAATTCAAGCTAAGGTCCAAGACTGGCTCAACTCATCACAATTGAAACTGATGCAATTCAAAGAAATGCCATCACGTCCAGATTGAAAACAAAGTTTAAAACGCAAATAAATTTGACTCTAAAGTTTTTGCCCAGGTCTCGGTGAACTGATACTAAAAGGTTATTGTTGAGCAATAGCAAAAAACCCACAACCCTCTGATTGTAGCCAACTGTCCATCCTCCTTTCAGCAGGGGGTCTGCATGTAATTTTCTGCCTTCGATTAAGATTCGCCACTAAATTCATCTTCTTTTAAAACCATATTATTGCACCCTATGGTATCACATGAAATGCACAGCAAAGGTTTGGGAATTCTTTTGGAGGATGATGGGGAGTGGAAGCCCATGTTAGAGGCACAATGGAAATAAATGCATAATTCAGTCCTCGCTTTTTTATTTGTCCTTGGCATTAATGAAGAACAAATTAGCTACTCTCCTTGGGTGTCTACCAGAAATAATAGTAACAACTAGAGCTCTTCCCCCCCTCAGTAATATGTTCCTTTGTAGATAAGCACTGTGAAGAGGTAAAATTATGTCTTTTAAAAGTTTACTGTTTTCTTGTTCTAAGATGTAAATGATAGGGTTGGGACTGGGAAGTAATTCAGAAATATTTATTCCACTGAGACAATAGCTTTTTGTCATCAGAAGAAAGAAGTGGTGACTATCAAAATGAAACAAAAAGACAACAGCATTAACCATGGCGTGTGCTCCATTGGTAAACACAAAATGCACCTTTCCAAGGACTCCAAACACTGAAGCCTGAGCCCAGGGTGAGGGATCGTGATGGGAACAACCACCCCGTAAGGTGACCTGGCTGAGGGCCAAAGCATTTTTATCATTATTCATACATGTGCAATAAATACATGATACTCAAAACATTTCCTCCTCTTCCAGACAATTAATTTCCAGCCAGTTTCATCAACCCTTTATGATGTGCAATGGGGACTTGAAAAAAAAAAATTAAACATCTTTGCATCATTTTAGAGTGACGACATTCTGACCAAGACACTTCTTGGTTAGAAGTATTCATCTTGGAACTGGAATTTACTTATTTAGAGAGTGCAAAGCATTGAAACCCATGGAATAACCATGGCAAAGCAAAATAACAGCTCTGAAGTAAAGACCAGGGCATGGGCATAACTGAAAGACAGATCTACCTGCAGTGCAATGCATTCGTATAATTAAATCAACCTGCCACTCTTTCATCTATTATGTAGATGCAGAAATACTAATAATAATTATCCTCACATATCTAGAAAGACTGAATTAATGGTTCCAAGCAGCAAGAACTTGTTTGTGTTTGGATCTCTTTCACCAGAGCTTCTTTAACTAGCTCCTGGGTAGAATTCATTAATTTTTATTAACAGGGAAAACATTTGTCCCCGTGACAATATTTGCATTGCCTGAATGATTTTCACCTCTGCCACAAGGTGTACTATCGGCTCATACATCACGCGATTACTTGGAGAGCAGAAAGACCCTCAGTCATTAGTGAGTGAATTAAAGATGATCTAAAGAGCTATTAATCACAGTGACAAAAGCCTTAATGTTGCTGTGACCCTAGTGGAGCCTGGGGACTAAAAGGGAAGCCGAGGGAGAGAAAATGGAAACATATGTTTTCTCCAAAATAACCTACCTTAGGAGAACTGTCAAAGATAGAGTCACATCAAACTCAGAAATTCTGCCATACCAACAGTCCTAGATTTTACTAGGGAAGGATTCTGTAGTCTTTATTAACGATCGCTGTAAACAATTAAGCAATAAAAGATACGTGGTATATTCAGACCATCCTTTTCTTTGTCAGGAGATATTTAAAAGCAATATATTTAGAGCAAACTGATACTCGTAACATACTCTGGTATAAACAGAGATCACTTAGTGCACAACATAGTCCAGATTAAAGATTTAGCATCTGCATCCCATGCAGAGAATACTAGGAAGTGAACCCTACTTCTGTGTTTTCAATTTGAGACTCTGCTGTTAAATAAATTCAAGAAAAGGTATAATAGAATCATATAACAGAATCATAGAATGGTTTGGGTTGGAAGGGACCTTAAAAATCATCTAATTCCAACCCCCTGCCATGGCAGGGACACCTCCCAACTAGACCAGGTTGCTTAGAGCCCCATCCAAGCTGGCCTTGAACACTTTCAGGGATAGGGTAGCAAGATACCTACAAAAACTATACATATAGATGTAGCTGAGAGTCTCGTTAGCAATGGTAACCTTGTGTTAGATTTTTGTTTTCTTCGAATATTAGAGCCTGTAGATGTCAAACATGTATCAGGACATTAGAAAAGAGTGTATAAATGTTTCCTACCTAAATAAGCATTAGACTTTTGGTATTTGATTAAGCATGACCTTAAAATACTTTGCATATGATTCACAATTAGTTTTGAAACTAAGCAAAGAGTAAACTCACGGTATATTGTGAAGTCTTAGACTTATTCCACTTTATTTAAATTTCTTTATCCATCTGTATGCAGATGGATTCAAAGAGAGATGTCTTGGAGCAGCTGAGCTCCTGGAACCCTCTGCTGTGTTTGTCTGTGCCTCATGGACAACCTGCAGTGATTTCCTTCCTGCTGAGTGTGCTCTGGTTCTGCTTCTAAATCATGCTCCCTAAGGATCTGACCCGCAGCTCTTGAAAAGCTCTTACTTGCTTCATCAACTTTGAACAGATACAGAGGTATAAGGAAGCAACTATAATAAGCACTGCAGCCAGATATTACAAAAAAGCTTTAGTTCTAAGAATGCACTTCAGGAACTTTACACCTCTGGCCTCCTCTCCATCCACTCTCTGGGTCTTCAAATTTGTGTGTCAGGATCCAGACTGAGTCTCCCAGAATTCATTTAAGAGCATTTGGAGTCACTCTCTCCGATCTCAGGCTCCAATCCTGTGCAGATCTCTGGGATATTAATGGACTCCACAAAGATGAACTTGTTTCTAGACAGACTGGTTGCCTTACTTTTATAAAACTCTTAGTATTTAGTGATGTGATATCTGATCGGTCTAAAGTCAAACTTTCATCTCAATGAGAAAGGTCACTACATATTCATCTGATGTCAGACCCATACATAAACAAGCTTCCTTAAATGACAGATCAGAAGCAAGAATTGGTCTCTTTTTTCTAATAGCATCAGCCCAGCTGCAGTTCTCAGTGGTGCTTATTCTCAGCTGGTCTGCTTTCAACTTTCACTTCCTATTTAGAAAGCTAAATTGGGAGTGCTTTAATCTTCTGGGTTTGTTTCCTTAATGAGAAGTGAAAGGTATAAGTGGCAGCAGGTAAAGAGATATTGAAAGCTGTGGTAGACCAGCATTTAAATTTTTTAGAAAAGCTAGATCAGAGCATTTTCTAACATTCCTTTCTTCTAGGATACTAAAAAAAAATAAAATTACAAAATGAATAAAATCCAAAGTTGTGGTTGCAGGAAAGATGAACATCAGCAGAAGGGCAAACTTTGAGGGGAGCAGAGAGGAGCGAGGCTCTGTGCTCCTTGTGGGCTTCATCCTGGAGTATGGTGACTAGTTCTGCCCTGATCCAGCAAACCACTGAAACATGCTCATTCAAGCTTCTGTTTCTAAAATAACAGTGCCCAGCTTAAAAGTAAGTGAAGATGGTCTTGTTGCTGGACTGTCAGCCACTGGTAGCATCTTCAGCACCTCGCAGGATGAGGCCTTAGGAGTAGAAAACAAAGCTGTGGATAAGAACTCCCCTAAAAGGTTCATCTTGACAATCTTTGGTGCCAATGGAAAACCCCATGACAATAAAAAAAAAAAAAAACAACAACCCTGCATCACTATTACTTAAAAAAAAAAACAACCCAGGCTTAAGCAAGTTAAGAGAAAAGCAATTTCCATGTAACATCCATCCCACGAAGAGGTAGGTGTGACACCAGGACAAGCTTTGTTTCACAAGCCTCAGCCAAGTGAAAGGGCACATTTCATTGCTGTTCCTTCGCCTGCTTTTCCTGATAACCTGTGTTTGTTTAGGGAGAGAGAAATTCCTATCCATTTCAGTCACAACTAACAAGTCTCACAGAAATCCAGGCCCTGGATTTCAACATCTGTGCCCACTTCAGGCTATCACTTGTGTCAACATTTCCAGAAGTGGCCACTGCCTGGGACTCCCCTTCCATGCGTGCGGTCTCAGCACTGCTGGTCCACTCCTCCCAGCACCTTGGCACATCTGGTACCCCCCAGTTCTGCTCCCTCATTTGATGTCTTCTCCTATTCTCATTAAATGATTATACAGGAGATAAAGAAAAGCTTCACTGCTTTTTATGTCTTCACTTCCACCAAGTTACTGATGAATCAACGTGGAGAAGGGCTGTTGGATAAAGCGCTAAGTTACAGTAGTGGAAAGGTGCTGTGTGGGCACTTTTTGAGCAGGAAAGGTTGGACATTGCCACAAACCCACAAGCCATCATGCACTGCATCGTGTAGCACACCACTGGTGCTGCACTCCCATGGGGAGCAGTCTGGAAAAATAGGTTTATATCATGCCAAGACACCTGCTAACACGCTTCACTGTGGTCCCCACTCTGTACCTGAACACTTCATGGCTAATTAAGAGGTAACAGCACCTAATTTCCCACTGCACTTCAGGTGTTTGGAGGAGTGCTTTGTTGTGTTTCCTTGCATTTCCCCTGGGTTTTGTTCCTACACATCCTATCCATGTGTTACTGACTTAGCTCATTAAATATAAATTGACATCTCTAGCATACTGGGGAGAGTATGCTCAAAATCCCTTAAATATCATAGTGCCTTAGAACTAACACAGAGGAGGCTGGAATATCCTGTGTGAGTGAAAGTAAGTCTGGGAAACAACCCTAACAGAGGCGCATTCCCCTAATACATGGAAAAAAGGGGATCGAGTGCAAATGAAGCATAAGATGGTAAATAAGGACTGTGTTCGCTTGCAGTCATGCACTATAGCCATTAAGCCTTAAGGTCTTAAAGGTACCAAGCAATGCATATGATAAATTTCTCAAAAACATCCCAGCCATAACATAGTTCTTGCTGATTGCTCATTTACCCATAATGCATGCTGTCATAGCAAAGCCTGACAAATGACAGAGAAAGCTCAGGTTATTTTTTACACTGACTGCCAAGCCCCTCACCTCAGATTATTCATTTATTAGGGCAATCACTGAGGTCTGGGTACTTAATATTGTTTTCACCAAATATGAAAATGATCTACTTGCCTATTCTTTAGTTCCTCCTAGGGCAAGCCATTTATCATCAGCCCTGGATAAATGACTGCTTCATTATAGCCATAATTTATGAGATGTTAGAACTAAAGAGCCACACCTAAAGACTTAAAGCTTTAATATGGATTAAAATAAGATAATCAATCAAGTATATACAAATTTTCTTTAGAATTATTTCTTGCTTTGAAATGGCTTCACATTTTTAGAATGGAGGGAGCCTTACATTTCTGGTTACCCACCACCAGGCAAGCCTGTTTAAAAGTCCATAAGGAAATTTAGGCTATAACCTTATTGGTCAGTCCTAGATACCGCTTGGTAATCGTTACATGACTCAATAAAAGTGCCTTTTGGGCTAAGGGGCTCTTTTGTGTTTGATTGTGTAGGTGTAACCCAGCCTGCAAGCCTTTGGTCCAGAACAGGTGGGGAAAATGCAATTTGATGCCAGACTCCCTCATTCTCCATAGATATTGCCATGCTTTTCATCACCTTCCTTGGAAGTTTGTTCATCCAGGGTTACAGAAGCGGGAGAGTTGAATGTTATTATTATTTTAAAATATTTCCATGATTTTTAGGGTGTTTCGCTGCTTGAAACGGTGTTTCACAGCTCAGAGTTTGGATGAGGGAAGCTCCTTCCTCTGTCTGGGGAATGAAATTTCCCTGCCTCCTGAAACAGCACTGCAGCTTGAAAGAAAAAAAACATGTTTCTGGTTTGTCTCTTGGTTGTATATTTTCTAGCACAGAGCCAATACAAACATTATTTCTCAAGCATACGCCTTGCTTGAAACACTAACCTAAACCTACTTAACCATTTAATCCCGCATCTTTTGAAGCCCATCTTGAAAACATGGTTTGCAGATTTTTGAACACATAGCGCTAAGATAACGATGGAGCTACAGCTCCCACGCGGAGCAGACCTGTGATGGCTAGGCATGGTGTGAGCACAAAGCTCTCAGGCACTGCTGGAGTCCCAGGGGCTACAAGGAAGATGAGCAGGCTATCCTGGGACCTCAACAGGAAGCCCACAGCATCAGGCAGTGCATGATGTGAGGGGACTTTATTTTCTCATGCAGCAACAGCACAGCACACAACCCACTACAAAAACACCCTTGGTAGACGACACGGGCAACCTGAGCATCTCCTTAAAATCCAAGCTCAGGTAAATGTACCCAAAAGGGACAGGGCACGATGCACCCAAAAAACCCTGCAGCTGCAGTTACTAATGAAAACCAGAGTTTCCCAACAGCAACAGCTTCATGCTCTCAGGATAAGTGCCTGTGACATATGTTTAATTGAAGCATATTGTCAGGCTTAACATGAGAGAATATACTGCAACTTCATACAACACTTCGTCTTAGCCAATGAGGCTTCTTCAGTAATGCTAGCACTGATTTAAGTTTGATCCCAGCACCAGGCTTTGTTAGCTAAAGGACATTTTTCACTCTGGACTAAGCTCCCCTTTTCATACAACTTGGTGTCAGCGTTTCAGTAGGAGTAAACCAATCCAAGCTCTGCAGTTCCCCATGTGAGAGCTATTTAGGTACGTCTGTGCAAGGAAATGCTTCATACACATACATTAAAAATGCGAGTCTGTGAAATATATCTACTATGCATGTGTGTGATTATGAACATATACATGTGTAGGAATATATTTGTTGGCACAGGTACGCAACAGATATTTTGGATGTATCTGTGAATAAACGGCTAAAATACAAACACAGGCAGTCTCAAAAGTACTCAGGAACTATATTTGCATCCAGGACCCCCAAAAGCCCATTTCCCTAATTATCTGGGGAATTTTTGACTGAAAGCTTGACATAATTGAGCCATGATGCAATTCTCAACACCAAATATTGACATCTGAGCAAGGAGACAGTTTTAGCAGGACTCCCTCTCTAACTGACCCATAAGCAGCCACAGGCAACACATACCAGAGACTAGCCCGCTTGTCCTGCAAGGGAAGACTTGCAGATCCCACCGGAGGTAAGGGGCAGCAGGACGTGCATCCCAGACCAGCAGGGTCACAAGGTGCTAAGAAAATCCCAGGTCCTCTACGTGACCTATTCCCCATTGCCCAAACCTTCAAGCTCAAAAGGGAGGTGATGCCCCATGGCAACGGAGAAGCACATCGACCACCTTCACTAGATCTGGGCGTCTCTTTCCCACTGCAGTGTCACTGGGCCGTGGGACAACACTCCCAGCCTGGCTAAACCAACCCCTCCTAGGCCAGGAGGGCTGCATTTTCCTCAAGGACTCCAGCTCCTCTCCAACTCAAAACTCATCATCTTCTCTTAAAACAAATTCTCTCTCAGAGTAAGAAGTTGTGTTCCACGTTCTTCGCCAAAATAAATGTAAGATCAAGTTAGAAACCCTCCAAAATAGGGTTGGTAATGCAAATATTGACACAGCAAAGAGGAGAGAGTGCTGGACAGACAGTCTGAATATGAAGTATTTCACAAAAAATGTCATCTTTATTTAGTGGGTGATGAAATCTGTGACTATTTTAAAAGATTTATAGTTTTTGTAGCCCAGACATTTATGCCCCCAAGTTATATAATGGGAATGTGAAGGAAAGGCAGTTTTCACATGGTACATTGGGGATTAATGCTGTGAGCTCTCTATATGCAGGACTCCTCTAATTTCCATGGAAGTTTTGCAGAGGCAAAATTTCTAGGAACAGGTAATTAAGCAACACTCCCCCCCTCACTTCCACTGTTTTATACAGTTGTGCAAGTTAATTCTTATGTGCGTGCTTAGTCACCACATGCTCACTTGGCACAACCAGCCATCACAGCATCCAAAGCACATTCAGAGTGTATAATAACATGGACATGTTAAGAAAAAAACAAAGGAAAAAGACGACACTTGTTTGCAGCGCTATCAAGTGGCACGTACAGGCTGGTGGAGCTCTTGGGCCAAATAACAGTCTGTAAGCCCATGGTCCTCCTGTCGCATTGCCTTGTTGGCTTCCACATGGATCACTGATCTAACCCATGTTGGCAAGTCCTGCCTATCTCCTTTCATGAGAAATAAACAGTGTTCAGAAGAAGGGCATCTTTAAGTGGAAAGGGTCTGCTTCTCAATAGCCCCTTTCCTCAGGAGTCAAACACACCAGGCAAACAGGACACAAACCAGACTTGGTGACATTTCACTGGTGGGAGTGACACTCCTTCTCCGCTGCTCAATGATGAGCCAGGGAGTAGGGCTAAGGAGAATTGGGACTGTAAACTGTAAAGGCATTGAGGTTTTCAAAGACATCTCTATAATTACTGCTCCTCAGCAGCTCTATCTTTGAGTGCTGGTAGCTCAAGAAGGCTGCTGTAGTGTCTCCAGGTGCTCAGCATCTGCCAGCAGCTCTGCTTGGGCTGTAGGAGCATGACACAGTATCATCTGTGTCCCATCTAATTGGCTTTCAGCCCTCAGAGAGCTTTGTATCTATGCACCTGACCCAACTCAGCAATGCCAATGGGTAAAGCTGCATCGGAACCAAATCATTACACCTCTCTAAAACATTCAGATGTGGCCTTATTTCAACATGAATTTACGCTGCTAAAAATATCCCGTTTTATTTCTATTTTTAATGAACATGGTTATTCTATTAAGTTGAAAAAGTTGATGTGAACTGAACAAGAAACAACTTCCATGCAAACTGCTAAGTTACCAATTAACTCCTTAAAACAATTGAAAGTCATAGAGAGCCCTCAATGCACAGAGGCAGTTAATTAATTAACATTAGATGTGATTAATAATGAGTCTTGTTTAATAGTAAATATCTGCCTGCAATGCCTGCACATCAGAACAAAAAGCCTTCAGAGAGCAGGCAACTATATTTATCCTGATTGTGTTTGGGATTTTAACATGTTTTGTGGAGGCTGACAAATGGCCTATTAATTATCTAATGTTGTCTGACAACAACAGCTTGATAAAGATGTATGTTTTTGAATTGCTGGATGAAAACCGCTGAAGAAGAGCCCCACAGGGGCTTTGCTGTCCTAAAACTGGGCTCCAAGCCACGACAACAGGCAAGACAAAGCCCTATCTCCTGCCACAGCCTTCGGAGATAAAATATGTCTTGGCATTAGGGACATTTTCAGAAAACTGCTTCTGCAATATCTGATTAGGAAAAGGAGGAGTATGTCTTTACTAAATTGGGGTTAAGGCATAATCAATATCATATATGGAGTGTCTGGCCTATTCTGCATAAACACAGGCACTTCATATTATTAAGGAGTCTATAATGCAGAGGAAGCATATGGCAGGACATTGCAGCTCTCTCTATTCTTTTTATTTAGAACTTTATCTTCCAACCTGTTTGACAGCTGGTCCTAAGTGGTTTCACAGTGCCAAATTATTTTTATGATTGTTTGATGTTTTATTCTCCCATTTCAGTTAATGAGATAGGATCCCACAATGGTCATAATTCAGAGCTGTCAGAACTAAAAAGCATGCTTGTGGCAAGATAGCCTGATGGTAAATAAGGCTAAAAGCTGTGGATAATAAAAACTCTCTTATCCAAGTCTCCTCTGCAATCAAAACTTGTTTTGGATCCTTCTTTCCTTTGTGTTCATTTGTACTGTGACTTTTTCCTTTTGGACAGGTAAACTATCAATCTTTGGGTAACGTCACCCTTTTAATTCTGTTCAACCTTTCCTTGTAATGAAATGTGTAGGATACATAGGAAACGCTGAAATGTCTAAAGATATTGAGTGCTATATTATAATTAAAGGGCTTGAGTCCTGTTTATTGTGCCAAGGGAATAATTTGTCATATATGCTTAGAAGAAACTGTTCAACAAATGACCTTTAAGAGTCCCAGGAAATGTTTTATATTTGGCATCCCCAGGGATTTTAAGAAAAAAAAAAAAACTTTCAAGAAGTTCCTATTTTGAATCCTAGGCTTTGGGAAGAGAATTGCTGCCTCTTTTATTCTTACATACTTTATATAGAAAGGATTTCAAGAAAAGGAGATCTAAATAAGTACTCTTGGGTGTTACACTACAAGACTAAGAACTGGAGCTCCGTTGTTCTTATCTCTGCCAAGGAGTTCCTGCACAACCTTGCCACTTCATTGCCGATTGCCCCGGTCTCTCTAGTTAGGAAATATCTGTAAAATACCATACCACCCATCTTAGACAAATCTTCTGCAAATATATTCAGGAATTCCGCTCTGCGGCTCAGATGCTACGACTCCTCTACTTGTGACTGGCCAGTTGATCAAAACTAAAAGCCTGCTTGCCTTTGAAATCACAAAAATTGTGTAACGTGGCTCAGGAGAACATCTCAAATATAAAACATTTGACATAGTTGAAGCAATTGCACTAGTCCATTTACAGCTGGTTAAAGCAAAGAAACTCCTCAGGCCTTTCCTCCAGAAAGGTTAGCTCCTCCACCCACAGGTTAGCTACTGGGGTGAACTTGAGTCAACAACTGGAACTCGTAGGAAACTTTCTAACATTCACAAAACCAAATACTAATCCCCACTACTGGCAGCCAGGCACCTCTAATGAGCTCGCTGCAGAATGAATAACTTACATCACCTTTATGCATGCATTTCTTATTTCCTGCTATGCATTTTTTTAACAAGAATGCATAGAAATGACTGTGAAGCAACCAAAATATAAGGTATAGCAATAACCAGTTAAACCCTGAAACAGAACAAAAAACCAAAAACCAGGAGAACTTTCTTCCACAGAAACAATGGCCTAGAGACACTGAGAAAGCTCTGAGTAAGTCCATCAGCAATCCGTACACCCATGCCTTAGCGGCTGGGTTCAGCAGGCAACACAAGATGATGAGATTTGAGCACTGGATGACCCCATACAATCTCCTGTGTGTGCTGGCAGTGGCCATCACCAGCTCCCCTCAAAGAAAGGTGCAACACTTTCAGGGTGAATTTGCAGTCAGGGAATGACACTCAAGGTCCCGAATATGTAACTTCACATCCAAACAAGTCTGCTTTTCTTTTTAAAATGTATTTTAAGACAATTCTTTTATGGCCTTTTTCATATATGTCTCACAAATAAACAAGACAACTGGATAAACCTACTCTCAGGTAGTCCAGCACATAGGTCTCCCAGGTCTCCCTTGCAGTTAGTTTGCAGTTGGAGCATGGCAAATCAACATTGCTAAATTTTTTTTACATCTCTCATTTTGAAGGGTTAATGTGGGAAAAAAGGGCATAATAATGTAGGGGTTGAATACATCAAAAGCCAAGTACAAGAAAGCCAATTCAGCAATTGTCCTGGTAGGTTATACGCAAAGGGTGTGATAAATGTTTCCCTTTGTATAATTTGTCCAGACTACAGCTAATAAATGTTGTTTTAGGTGTCAGATCAGATCCTGGGGATACACCAAAATGTCATGGAAGCAAGTCTGGAGGAGCAACATGAAAGTCCATTGTACTCCTGCCGTCCTCACCAGTTCTGGATTGCATTTGTGCCAAATTGTGACCACACCAATTGCATGAGCCTTGGGGAAGGAGCAGGGACAGGAGCCCAGCACCCTGTCTCCACCACCCCAGGGCTGCCTGTACCTGAGGGAAGTGGAGATAACCAGAGCAGGCAGCCCTGGGGCAGCATGGGGTTGGCAGAGCACCAACAGATCCCTCCCAGCACTGGAAAGGCAGGAATATCACGTTATTTTCACATTCCTGTGGTCGTGCTAGCCTGTCATGCTAGACAATCATCACTATCTAAGTCTTGATGTTTATTGAATAGTAGAACCCAAGAGTCCCTTGGTTACAGGGCTCTCACCTGAGGCTTGATCTAAAGGATCTCAAGTCACCAAGATTCTTTCCATAGACTTCCCATCTGGATCCACAGCAGTTTCCTTGACCACTTTAGTCTCCAGTTCAGTATAAAGTGCATTGACATTGATTTGGAATGTGGGGAAAAGAAAGGAAAGAGGGAAATCTCAATGTGGTTGGTGTAAGGAAATTTGATACAGCTTCGCAAAGTTCAGGTACTCCTTTTTTCAGTCACAAGGAAAGAAAATGGATGACGCCACAAGTTTAATGCTAATTGATTTATTACCTGCCTAAGCAAATCCTGGGCAATGCAATGGCAGGCTTAGACTTAAAGCAAATGATTTACAAGATAATGTTTGACTCTGGGAAAGGGTAATCAGCTCCAGATACAATGGATGATAGGATAATTGAGAAGAAATAAAAGAGGATAAATTGCCATGTGCTAATGAGCTTACAGGCCCTAATGGGGAGGACATCAGTTTTAACACTCGGGTTATGAGCTAGGAGCAAGGTGGTTTGTGTTTTTTTTTTCTTCAACAGCTAAAGATGTAGTGCTGAAACAAACCAAGATTAATGGTGTCCCACTCACTCACTTAGCTATTCTTTACACCTTCAACAGCTTCCTGCATTAAATGTATAGTTGTTTTTTAACCAGGTTTATCCAAAGTAGCTCGCCTCAGTTGGAAGCCATATTACCTATTTCTAGGTTAAGGCACATCTGTTGTTTGGGGATGAATGACTCAAAACAGCATTTCTCCTCCTCCTTGCAGCGCTGGCTGCCTGATGAGTTTGCAATGTCTTTGCGGGTCTCTTTAGGATCATAGGAATATTCTCAAGCCTTTATACGGTCTCACTGCACTCAGGTTTTGAAGCAGTTGCCAGAGCAATGCTGTCTCACATCATGATTCATTTTTATATCTTTCTCTCCCTCCATCCCACATCACCACCTAGAACCAGGGACACTTTATTGGTATTTCTGATTACTGCTGTAGCCATCTAAATTTTTCAGCAGGATGGGGGTCTCTCCAGCCCTGATGTAGAAATGCACTATATGAATGGTGCTAGCCACAGAGTAATAAAAAGACAGTGCCGTGTGCTGTTATTGGTAAGGAATACAGAAATGAAGCACTTCCTTAGAGACCAAGCCCATATTCCAGTGCAAGGCTTCCAACAAATGAAGTTTAATATGATGAATTGTGGTACAGTTCCAGAATGAATACAACTCTCAAAAATGCAGCTCCACTGAAGCTTTTAAGTTATAATACACACAACATGTCCAATACTTGAATTTAAAGAGAAAGATTCCTAGTTAATATGCAAAGAAGTAGCTATAACCCTACTGAGTTAAGACATGGGAAGTCTTCTCCTAAAAACAACATGCACTTTAAGCATGCAGACGCTAATTAATTATGAGTCCTATAGAGTCTCAGTGCAGGTAGCAACTCAGGGTGCTCCTTTCCTACAGAGGAGAGGAGTGACTGCAGGGACATGCACAGTCCCCACCAGACCACAACCCACTAGCCACACCAGGGAGCAACACCCCAACAAGCAGCTTGTGGGCAAGGGGAGCCCAGAAGGACACTCTGCGCACACCAGGAAAGCATCCTCCAAAATGCACCCCAAAATGCAGCTCTAAGCTCTGCTCATTAAATCAACTTGTGATTTTTTGTTGTCCTGACCCAGATTTTAACATTAAGTTTAGAATTAGGAATGCAGATTATAAAAGCACGAAGTGGTAAACAATTGTTTGATGCTCGTACTGCTCACAGAGGCAGGGAAGGAAAGCACACTTTTGATTCCAGTAAACTCAAATTGAAAGCCTGGATCACAAAAGCTTTGAAATGTAGGTGTATCTGGCACTGGATGCAAGTGTAATGGTGCCTGTCCCTCTGTAAGGGGAGATGCAGTAGCAAACTGGTTCAAGCACTTCTGCTGGAAACAAGGAACAGGCTTGATTATCCCTTTCACCCCCATCTCATCAGGCATCCCCTGGAGCTAAGCTATTGCCCCACTGAATACAGAATGATTTAATGTCAAAGTAAACAAGACTTTCCTGGTTTGTTCCACAGAAAAGTCTCTGGTCTAGTTGTAAAACAAAAAGGAAAAACTAAAAAAGAAAATATTTATTAAATGTCTTAACATACTACAAGTCTTAACAGATTAGCGTGTTCATTCAGGGAAACCAGCCTGGAGTGGCAAACTTGAAATGGTTGCAATTAGTACAAGAATTGTTCTACTTGAAGCAACTTGCCTTTTCTGTTTGAAAGGAACACACAATGTGAGCTCGCTGTTCTGTATCGGCACTTACTGTACAAGCAAACAGGATATGATAGGTGTGACTCCAGTAATTGTCTCTACTCACTCTTACAGATAAAATATGGGTTTAATACGCTGGGAAAAAGATTGACTGAATATTGAAGAGCTTGTTTGTCCATTGGCACCAAGGATTGTTTTAATTTTATCTACTGACTTTGCAGCTCTGAGATAGACCCATAGAAGATCTAGACCCCGCTTTCACAGCTATTGGAGTTTTTCCACTGACGTCAGTGGAAGTTGCATTAAATCTCAGTGACCCATGTATTCAAACTGTCTTCTGCCAGCTGAGCCTTCTAACATTCATCCACCAACAAAATTAATTCTAGGCACAAAATTGGGATTTTTGGAAGAATTAGGATATTAAGATAATTAGGAAAATAAGGATATTAGGAAGAATTTCTTTACTGAAAGAGTGATCAAGCCCTGGAACAGGCTGCCCAGGGAGATGGTGGAATCACCATCCCCAGAGGTGTTCAAAAAACACGTAGGCATGGCACTTCAGAACACGGTTCAGTGGTCATGGTAGTGTTGAGTTGGCTGTTGGATTTAATGATCTTAGAGGTCTTTTCCAACCTTAATGATTCCATGATTAATTGTAATCTTTGCTCTTTTAAGCTGCTACCTTCAAGCCTCTGGTTGCCCACCACACTCGTATATGTGCCAATCCTCCACTTCCCACTCCAGCCCCTGCACTTAAACCTTGTCCATCATCAAATGCATGTCCTCACTCAGTAGCTGAAACATCCTGTACCACTGCTCATACCCAGCAGATCTGAAGTACATTACAAGGAGCCTGAACTTTGCTGCATGCACACCTCACAGCAGTGCTCCATGCCATCAGCCCCTCTCCCTCCAAGGAGATGTTGCTTTGCTGCTGTCCACTACTACCCTTAATGCTTGTCCTTGCATCATGACCCATACAGGAGAGCATCAGCCAGTTGTTTTAGCTCAGCAGAAGCAGTGCTGAACACCAAAAACATGCATGCAGTTTCTGTTAGAGGTGCAGTATCTGTACCTCACATTGCCTGACTGCACTTACAGTCACTATGAAGAGGCAGAGAGGGATACTTGCAGGGAAGTGCTGCGATTAGCACATAACCACACAAGCCTTTTTGAATGGCAGACCAAAAAGAACATACATCGGGGGCTGGAAAAAAAGCAAGACTTCCTTTGTAACAGTACAAAAATCACCTGCATCCCTGATGCTTGAGGACAGAGGATCCGACCGCACTCCTCAGCTGCTGCAGGGATGGCTGGTCAGAGGTGGGGAGGCACTGAGCTACCAGTACATCTCACCCACAAAAGCAGAAGCTGGGACCCTCGTGCATCAGCATAGTAGTACTGAAGACACAACAGGTGCTAAGTGGTGTCATATGGATGTTCTTGGCCTCATTCCATCTCACTTACACACTACACTATGTCTAGAGGTTTTATTTTCCTTAAATGTTTTTATTGCATAGAGATATTTTGGTTGGGTTTTGTTGTTTTCGTTCGATTCCCCTCCCCCTGTTTTACCACTACTCCCCATTGCAACCAATTTCTCAATCTGCAACTACCACATTGGGGTTAAGAGGACACATTCAGCAGGAATTCCACATCATCTTTCTCGTAAGAATTTTGTGCCAAGTCAAAACCCTCTATTTAATCACAACATTTCTTCCAAGTCCTTCAAAACCTCTATCTGCCACCCTGGCACATGCAACCCATCCTTACACCCATCATGTAGTGAAGGTGTATTTTGGGAGACTGCACCTCCCACGGCCACCACTGTGTTGTCCCACAGCAACTGATGGATACATGGCTGCACAGCTTCCCCTCCCATGGATCAGAGCAGCATTCCCACACAATGACTGTAGATACCTGAAAAAAAAGCTTCTCTGCTACAGAAGAGCATTAAAATACTTCACTGCCTGCAGCAGCACAGGACAGCTGCCTTCCTTCCCCCAGCACTGTGGCAGGAAATATTTTATTCTCCTGCAGTTGTGCCAACATTTTCAGAGTGCCTTGGCTCTATAAAGGCAGCCTTTTTGACCCTGTATTTGGCACATGCACAAGGAGGAGACTCAAACAGGTTCACACACGGGGTCAGTGCAGCCCTGTTTGCACACTCATCTCAATCTCAACATGACCCTCACCTGTCCTGGCTATGTACAGATGTGGGTGAGCACGGACAGGAGCCCAGGAGGAAACCCCCAGTACCCACAGCACTCAGGCTGACTGGTTACACGGGCAAAACATTGAGCTACATCCCAGCTACAGCATGACACAGATGTAGGGACCTGGGAAGGTGCCAGCTCGAGTCCCCTCTGGTGGGGCTTGAGCACCAAACACCAGCAGCCCAGAGGGATCCTTGGCCAACACACTGCAATATGGATTGGAAAACCTGGATTCATGTCTCTACCTCATTAGCTTTCCCATAGGAACTGGTAGTTTCTAACTCAGGCATTTTTAAAAACTACCTCTTACCTGCTTGCTGCCTCAGTTTCCCACCTGCATAAGGGGATAAAGTTTATTGCC
>JAVFHW010083112.1:28932-39412 GCA_032159205.1 Eurystomus glaucurus suahelicus
GGTATTAGCTCACGTGCCAGTGATTTCAGCTTGATGCCACTGCAAAGAACCAAGATGCAATGTTTTGAGAATCAGAATGGATAACGGAAACATCAGCTCAGCCTAGGTGCAGCCCCAGTGCTTCTGCTTCAGCCAGCAGGTAAAGCTCAGAAAGGGGGAATGCACACGGGAAAAGAAAATACCGTACATCATGGATAAGCCATACACAGATATTGGTAATTTCAAATAGGTACTTCTCAGAGGAGCTGTACCGCACACCTTTGACCTTTAACTGGAGTGCTCAAACACTGCATGTAATGATGACTACCAATGAAAGTCCTACGCTGTGCTTGGCTGCACTTTCTATATGAGTGCCAGCAGTAAGATAAATGATAAACTGGTTCACTGGAGTACTAGTGGTTTGGGGGCTATTGATTTTTGGTCCATTTTCTTTAAAAGTGAGATCTAAAAAGTTGACAGAGGGTCATTAATTTCATCATATACTTGTCGTCTCATCCATAACCAATCCAGGGGCTGAGTGTGCTTGTCACTCTCTGTTTGCACTTTATTTGTTTAGGTTTTCTTTGTGATTCTACATTTTCCCCCTTTATTTTAGCTTTGTGTTGTTTTTGCTGCTATTTCTTTTTTCCTCCAAATGAGCTCCTTGCTTTGGACTTCTACTGCAAAAGACTCTCTGGACAAATATATATTTGTATTACAAGTTAATTCAGTGGCTTCATTATCAAGTCTGCACTAGGAGAGGAAGTCACCTCTGTTTAGTGCTATTTATTTAAAAAGAAAAAGACTGCTATAAAATTCATCAATCTTAATTGTGCAATCTGAAGGATTTTGATTGAATAAACACCTGTCTGAAGACTTCAGGGTCTTGTTTGAAAGAAACATTAAGGAAGAGTTGGGGAATTTTTCCCTTATGAAGTTCCATAGGTCATGACAGTGTTCTCAGGTGATAGCGAAAAGACTGAATTCAAATAAATGTATGGCCGCAATTAGTAGAGTTCCCTTTATCGTGGTTCTGATTAAGCCCTTTGTGACTCTTTGCAATGAATTAAATAGGAAAATCCTTTACTAAGTCTTACTGAAAAGACTATTTCACTGGCATATCTTAGCTTTCAGTAGAGTGAGAATATACAGATAGTTATTAGCCTAATAACAACCAGATACAAACGTTTAAGACCAGAGGAGTATTTCATACCTCTAGTGTATAAATATCCATAGGAGGAAGTGACTCACATACAAGAACTGCACACAGTAGGCAGTTTTTACCAACTTTACCAACCTAGAAATATATTTCTAAGTAATAGTGTCATCTGTCTCTGAACACCAAGTTCACCTGCACTGTCTTTCATTGGGAACCCAACAGAAAAGTGTATGTAGAAAGTAAAAGAAAGTGTGATTAAGTACTACAGACGATGGCAGAAAAATCCAGTATTAATAATACCACAACCTGCCAGTAAATCTCTTTTTTATAGGTAAAGAAATACATTTCTACTTTAAAGTGTGTTTTTATATACCCTTGAGTGCCCAACTAGCTAAACTACCAAGGGAGCTCTACATGATTTAGAAGTTAATCCTTCAAATGGCTAACAATTGAATGTCTCAGCTGTTTGTAGTTTCCTACCACTGGCTAATTTCATTTTTGTTTCATGTGTTCGGTGGCAAGCTTTCATTGTTCAGAGCCCTGACACCGAGGTTGTAAATGAAGTTAATTTAGTTAAAATGAAGCTGGGAACATTCACATCATGTTCAGCTTGTTATGAGTAGACCTGGTAGAAGTTGAGGAAAACATGCCTGGAGAACAAACAAGAATTTAAAAAACAAGGGGAAGGAGAGAAAGCAGACAAAGGGGATGATCCCAATTTGCCAAACTCATGAGCATCAAGCAACCTTTTAAAGAAAAACAAAAGATTTAGAGGAGAGAAAAACCATTGTCAGCCAAAAACCTTTCAGCTACTGTTTTGAGGGCCAAACAAACTGGATGGATTGAAATACCGAACCATCACCTGTTTTAAGAGTGGACTGGGCTTTCTGAGCCTATCTTGATCAGTTCCTTCTCTTGTGCCACCTGCAAAAGCTCATCAATCCCTTCCTTTTTCAAGCCACATTGTTTGTATGGCACCTACAGAGGCCAGAAGGCTCCTAAGTACTCAAAAAAAATTTCTAGCAATTGGTGCACAGTTCCTTACCACCCGTACTAGGAAACGGACTGAGCTAAGATGTTCTCCAGTCAAGTATTTTAAGCAAGGACCCAACACTACCAAAGGGGACACATTTAAATGGCACGAACCCCCCTACAAAAAACAAGAGTTTTTGCTGACTTAGCAAAAATGGCTGCATCTATTCAGCTAGTGACCACTTCCCTCATTCACATCCTCAACGATACAATGCAATATAGGCTTAACCTCATCTTGACTGCAGTCATCTCCCCTCAGCAGAGGTTGCTCTCCATGGGATGCTGGATGGCAGCTCCCATAAGACTCATGCCCAGGCTGCCAACAGTGCCATGCACTGAAGGCTCAGAAGCTCTGGCACTCCCTCGCTGCAGCTCCCAACTTGAGCAAGCAGCTTCTTAAAATCCTAATTATAATCTTGATTAATAGATATTACAACGCAGCTCCTGTTTGCCTGTAACATTTGACACAGAGATACAAATCAGCAGTTTAACATGCTGGAATAGGATTCATAGGATTATGGACATATACATTTTTACTAAAGCTCTATTGGTTTCTCTTTAGCATTCATCAGATCTCTCCCTTTATACAGAGATAAATACATCTTTTTTTTCAGAAAGTCATTAATTTTGGAGTTTGAGAAAAATGAAATAGACGAAGTGGGTAATTTTTCACACTTAGAACAATTTCCCTATGATATTATGACTTTTTTTTCTTGCACTGCTCTGGGAGATTAATATGGCTGTTATTTTCTCCACTAATTGGCTTTACAGATAGCCATGGGAGATAGCACCTAATAAAGCCAAACAAGAGAGAAAAATGTTAACAGCGCTAAGCTGTCCCATAACAACAGGGTCTATTCATTAAGAAGCAATATTCTATTAGGGAATATATTCTTTTTAAAACAGATTTTTAAAAAAATAAGTGGAGTACACGCTAAAAACCAAAAGCGGATTACACATAGTTGTCCTTCTCCCTAAAGCACTCCGGCCCTTCACTTAAATGGTCCCCGCATGCTGCCCATGTAAACACCAGCCACCAGCATGAGAGAAATCACCATTTCCTTTCCAAGCCAAGGAGTTCTCCTCCAGCATGCTCGCCTCCATGCAAAGCCTTCTTTTTATATGTAACTAATAACATCTCCCAATAATCCCCTTTTCACACTACAGCATGACAACGGAGGATGGCTCAATGCTCCAGTTTGAGAGCACATAACACATGGAGACCCCAGTGCTGTTGGGCAGCCCACAGCAGGATTTCTCTTCAGCTTGGTACCATACACATATGGGTCCCCACCTGGGCCCAGGCTCTTATAGTATGAAGGCAGGATTATTTTCTATATAATTACTATAAAATCCACTAATGAATAGTCTTTCTTAGAAAGGGGAAATCCTCACCAGCATAGGAACAACCTGTTCCCTTATCTGCACTGGGATACAGAAGTGTTCTCTGTGGGACATTCAGACCCCAGCTCACTCTCTGGCCTTCACACTATAGGCATGAAGCACCATCTGAACTTCTCTGGCATTTTATACGTTGTTTTATGGTGCTGCTAAACCAGGCTGTACAAGTAATTTTTATTCTCATGTGAGCAGCACTTTTGTCTTGCTAATGGATGTTTGAGACTAGTTGTGACACACCTTTGAGGCTGTTTTTTCTACAGAGTTTACTAGTTATTGGACTATGTAGGCATATGTAAAAAGTTATCAATATTGCTGATAATCTTCTTCCAACATTGGTATGTTATCCTTCTCACCAAAATTAGACTTAGCCAAATAGGAATGGCTCTCTGGGGCCTTGCAGAGAACCTCCCATAGGAGGTGAAGTCATCCAGTCACACACCACCTGCAATTTGGCTTCTTACCCAGGGAGACCAGCCCCAGAACAGAGTCAGTATCGGCAACTTCCCAGCAATTTGCTTTTACAGCCCTCTCACTTGAGTACCTGGTTCCTAGGCTACTACTCTGTCCATCTTTACTCTGAAATGATCCTAAAAAGCCATAGAAAAGTCCAATTGATATGTATAATATGCAAATATGCCACTCACTCTACTCAGTGGAGTGAATTTATTGCCAATTTTTAAAGTTTTGGCTGTTTTACAATGCAATCAGCATTACAATCAGAGATTTGATAAATAACACACCATTTGAACCTACAGAGGTATCTAGTTGGCATCAACACATACACCTAAAGTGCAGATGGGACTCAACCAGAGTGTCTAAAGTATCTATCAGACCAGAGAGGGCTCACCTAGATGACAAGCAGTTTCACATCTATAATTAAAATAATAATAATAAGCAATGTCACACTTAACAAGGGCCCTTCCCTTGAATGCTTTATGTAAAGCTGCAAAGCATGGAGAAAACAGACTACACCTGAACTCTTACTACAACACAACGCAACATGTATTTGTGGTTACAGACCAACACTTCAAAATATGACCCAGTTGTACCTTAGTGACAACATCCAGACATATACCAGAGCACAGCTTCATTAGTATCTCAGAGAGAAGCGTCTCCCACTAAGCCCCTGCCACCTGTAATTCCCACAGCACAGATGTCTCTTGTCCATGCATCAACCAAGCTAACACACGGCTTGAGCAAATACCAGAAAGAAGGTGGTATGCCTCCACTTTGACTCATCAACGACTTTTTGGGGGGAGTAGGTGAACCCTCAATTCCCGAGGGCATCATTTTCTCCATGGCAAGTCAGATAACATTGATATTTTGACATGTGCACAGGTCTCCTAGCATTTACTATTAGCACGCTAAGACCTACACTACATGACACCAGGCACCCACCAATATCTTGACACAGTATATTCCATTTTGGAGCAGCACAGTTGGGACTTCTTCTAAATATTTTTCCAACCTAAAACGATTGTGCTTAGTAGTCAACATGTCAAATCAGCACTTTGAAAATAAAGCAACTCTGGATTACCACTTTGGAGTGACTGCTTCCAGTATCCCTTACATCAAGTCAACCAACACTTATACATGCAGAGGAAAATCCTGCACAAGGTCCTGTGCTAGATTGAAATCTTCAGCACAGTATTTGAGAGGGACATGAAAGGAACATTTCACTCCAGGTGAGTTTTAGCTTGATGGAAGGTAAGATCCTAATCACAGAACTCTGAGCAGCCGAGATTTCATTTCACTCCAGCTCCTGCCTGGCCTTCAGGACCTCCACTGTAAAGAACACGAGCCAAGGTACAAAGAGCACCTTTGCAGGTGCTGTTGGGACAAGCCATAATTTCTCCACTACAGCAGACAATGTCTAAACTGTCCCTCGGGTATATTTTGTATTTGTAAGTATCATTGATACTTTAGAGGTCAAGATAGAGCAATTCAGGTTCTCACTGCAGTAACCAGATGTGATGCTAGGAGAAGGTTGGACTTGATGACCCTGGAGGTCCTTTCCAACCATAATGATTCTGTGATTCTGTGTAACCTCTGAGGGAGTTTAACAATAGTCTAAACCAAGGGATTAAACTTCATAGGAATAGGGCTGTGTCCCTGTCCTTCACTCCATCACTGTTGGCTTCCTAATCAAGGAATTTAAAACAGATAATCAGATGCTTCTGAAGAGAACAAAGTGCAAATAACCAACAAGCATATATTAAGCAGTGAATCTGTAGCCTGGTATTGTTCACTCCTATCAAATGAAAAATGCTTAGATGTTTGTGAAGAAGTCCTGGTATTCAGGATAAAGAATTCAATGTTTAAAACACACAGTTTTTGATCTAATGTTCTGTAGGTGCTTTTGTATAATAAAATATTGAAAGTCACCTTAAGAAAACTCTTCACAGTCACACAGGCACAATTCCCACTCATCCCACTTAGCATATTAAGAGTAGCACTCCAATAATGAAGACCATCATTTTTTCCCAAACCTGGAAATGCAAGAGGAGCAGCAGGGCTGTGCCCACAGAGCTTTCTAGGAGTATTTCCCTCCTGCTCTATCCTTCTTGAGTAATGCCCCTCCTGAAAATTCATCAGCCATGAGCTTAAGACATCAAATACAGCTTTTCCTTTACAGTCAGATCCATTGAGATTAAGAATTTGGATTTGAGCTCTCTTTAAGATTATATTTTTTAAAAAAACAAAGAAAACTTAAAGAAAATAAATCTGAAAGACATTTTAAGACATTTAAATTTAACTTTAACTTCAAGAAAAATTGAAAGATTTGCCATCAAAATGTCTACATGTCTATTTTGTTATGAACACTGGTTTCGGGGCAGCAACATACAGCCAGTAAACAGCACACAGCTCAGATCATAAGAGGCCAGTTACCATTTTGACACTGAGAGAAAAAGGGCAAGGTTTGGATTTTTTTTGCAGATGCATAAATCACAGAGGAAAAAGCTGAAAGTAACTCAAAGTTACAGAATTACATAACCCAAACTTAGAGGAAGTTTCAAACTTTTGCACAAGAACTTAGTTTAAGCATTTAGACTAAATAAAATTAGCAGAACAACTTACCTGTTCAAGGGGTAGAGAAGGAGCTTTAACCTCCACCCAGCACGACAAACACTGGCCAAGATCTCCCAAGTGCCCACAGCCAATTTTATACCTGATTCCACAGCTGAACCTAGTGAGTTGTGTAACTTGAACACCTGCAAACCCTGATGGCAACGAGCAGGCTGAGCCCTCAGACACCAAGCAGGGGACACAGCCCAGGATACACCAAAATTTAATGCCCAGGTTTTTAAATGCTATATAGAGAAATTTATATTCATATAAAATATATTTTAAATGTATATTGACATATCAAAAAAACAAAAAAGCTCAGAGAAAGACCAGAAGAAACACACCCATGCAGCCCAAACCATGCTCACACGCTATCTTAAAACAAGCCCATTTCTGAAATTTAACCAACCTGTGTCCTTCTGCAGGTGGCTGTGAGCAGGTCAATTGGTATCACTCAGGGAACCCCTCCAGCAAGACCCATCCCATCTTGGGATGATCACAGCTACCTAGTGCCTGCTTGGGGAAATGTCCCCTCCATTACAGTATTGGCCAACAATCAAGGAATTGAAGGTTCCTCTTATCCAAATTAGAGTGGTGCCAGCCCCTCCGCCGGTCACTCCTTCAGCTGTCAGGGCTGCTAATGCTAACGCTTCGGATGTCACTGGAACTGACACTTCTGGCTGCTTCAAAGGAGCAGATAATTAACTTAATTTTTTAAGCTTACAACAGAAAGTCATTCCCATGAAGTTAAGAGATTTTTTTTTTTTTTTTCCTCCAGTATCAAACACATCTCTCCTTGAAACAGCACCTGTTGTATTCAGTGGGACCCACCATTTGTCTCCTGGAAATAAAACGGATGATTTTGATCTCTCACAGCGTTTACACCTCTACCCTGCCATGAGCTTCAACAAGGATTTTTTCCTGCTGACACCAGTGGAACTGAGGAAAGCAGCAGCCCCCACGTTTTTTCTTGGGATCTCAGCCATAACACAAACCAGCAGTAGCTGCTATTCCAACCAGTAGAGAGCAATGATTTCCTAATTAGAAAAAAATCCTGCACTTTGTATTGCAAATGTGTATCTGGGAAGTCAAAATGTACAAATTAATATCACAGATATCAAAATACTGGACACAGAGGTGTTGTTATTATACTTAAGGCTGTACCAATGTTTCTTTTTCAGTGGTTTATAACTTGGCTTACAATTTTATTCCTGGCTGAAAACTGGCACAAAATTTGAAAATTTGAGAAAAAACAGTACACAACTGTAAAACTATAAAAAGTAGGGAAATACTAAACATCCTTTTACCGTAAAGATAATATTTTTATTTGGAAGATGAAAGGAATTTTAAAAAGATGTGGTATTCCAGCCAATGCTCTTTTCTGGGGAAAAAATGTTCTTCTTTGCCCTGTCTTCCCACAGGATTGCTAAAAAACTCAACACATTTTTAGCAGAAAGTTTTGAAGACAAAGGAGAAGATTTGGCCCAGTTTTCAAAATGGTGTCCTTTGCTTTCTTGCTTATACCAAAAGCAGCAGCATAAATATGTATGTGGCCAAATAATTATTTTTATATATTATTCATGCAACTACATGTTGATCCACACTATGCAATGCTACAGAAAAGCTTTTTGGAGTGATACCAACTCAAGCTACAGAAAAAAAATAGGAAAAGGACTAAAATTCTGGAACTAACAGAAGTTAAATCATATAGGAGTCATGTAATTTTATCCTTTTTCTAGATAAGGCAAGGCAAAAATTAGGTCTACTCTGCCTAGATTTCAATATAATGCTTGATGCAGTGATACACCATTAGCTAAGATTATAAAGATGGAGATCTGTGCAAAAAGGCTTTATGGGTAGGCAGAGCATTGCTAGGAGGAGATGGCTACAAAAAGAGGAATGTCCCATTGAACATATTAGTAGTGAATTTGGCAGGAAAAGCAGGAATCAGGCTAGTGACTGATAAGAAGAAGGAGAACATTTTCACCACTTGAGCAGAAGATGAGAAGATCATTCAGGAAGAATCCCATCAGACTTTGAGGAGTGGAGTGGTGGGACTGGGATGAAATGACATGTGCTTGGGAATGAAACCAAGAAAACCCGCCCAAAAGCTAAAGCTGCAGAGCTGGAAACATGACAGAAGGTGGGTCTCCTCCTCTGGTTGATCATACCAACCCTACGCAATTAATGGAATAATTTTATGACCATCTTGGATGACTCAGGCGTGATGTTTCCTGACAGGGAGAATTCACTTTACTGCACCCAGCATTGGTAAGAAGTGTGTCAAATAAAGCTAGGCACAGTTGTCATCACTGTGGTTCAAAAAGCAAGAGTTGAAGCTGGAGCATGAGGAAGGACTGCCAAAGTTATTGGCAAAGCGAGAAGCAAGGAAGGGAGACTACAGCATCCTTCCTGATTCAGCTCAGCAAAACTAAGGTTAAGGGTAGATACATGTACCCTTCACTAACAGCTCAGGAGGGTGAGCACCAGAAAAGGAAGTTATTTAATCTAAACAACACCAAAATAACCAAGTAAGGACCAGCTATGGAGTACCACAGGCTGGAAACCAAGCAGCTTCCAGCCATTATGTTCTGGGTGGGTTGCTGAAGTTTTATAATGCTGTTTCTATTCCAACAATATTTATTTGACTGTCATTTTTTTTTCTGTATTCAAAAACCAAATGGCTTTAGACCAGCCTGGCTAAAGGGACACGGGGGAAGTCCACCCCCAACTCCCACTCGATTTCAGTAGGAACCCAGTTCATGCTGTTAAAAATCCCATCCCGACAAAATAATTTTCCAACATTTGTGGACATCTTATAGGGCATCCCAAACTGCTTTTCCATTATAGAACAGTATTTGAGTCAGAATAATTGAGCATATAAATAAATAAAATAATATAATAAAACACAGGGAGTGAAATGGGATCTTGGTGATGAAAAGCAATATTTTGCGCTTCCAGCATCACCCACCTCCCATGTTAGAAACAATAAATAATTAAGCCTCTGAGGCAGAGCTAGGCAGAGCCTGTGATAGTATCATGACAGTTGCTGCTAAATGCTGTTGAGTGATTGAAAAATGTTAATAGTATGATGGGAAATACAGGATAAATCCCTCTTTCCAGATGAGACAACCAAGGCAATAAAGGAGCTCACTCCAAGTCCTGTGAAAGGGTAGCCCCAGTGGAGCAACTCACATTGATAGGAAGCATCTCCTTGGTCTTATTGCAGTGAGATGAGTCTGAGACATCCCGACCAAAGCCCTGCACAAAGCTGTAGATGGTCTCTTTAGCTTTCATGTTTGCAAATGGGCTCCCTATTTCATTTTTAAAGGCTATTCACAGAAATGGAATGAGCTCATTATTGGGGAGAAAAGCCTTATAGCGATAGTACACTTTGGACAGCACCTTCTGCATCGAAAAGATGCTACACCCTGCAAAATGGTCTGCTTTGGAATGCAACTGCTGGGGGCAGAGCTTTTGTCCATGGCTTACAGAGGGGGCAAGAGGGCTTATAAGCCAAGGTAAGTAATTTTTAGAAGAGCACTGCCTGGGCAATGTGCATTATTACCCTTTTTTTACAAGTAGGTAAGATGATGGCAAGTGGCAAATCAGTGAACAGACTTGGCTGAGGTCGTTTTCACAGGTGGCAGAGCTAGGTACCAAACCCAGGAACTGCCAGCACCTCTTCATAGGATGTTCATTCCTAGAAAGCACACATTCCTTATGGAACAAAAAAGTCAAGACATTAAGTCATTGTTGTGGACACTGTCACCTGGATGCTGGGTCAGCTGGGTGGAACCAGGACTATGTAACTGGAAAGCAAAGGCTGTGCCATGCGGTGTT
>JAVFHW010083113.1:0-53332 GCA_032159205.1 Eurystomus glaucurus suahelicus
GTGAAATACACCCGGGGAGGAAAAGTATATCACTCAGCGTGAGCTGAGGTAAATAATCTTACCCACACGGTGTCCCGAGTGGGGAGGGATGGAGAGGGCGAATTCGTCCAGTCATCGGTGTGGTTCCGAGTCCTGTCCCCAACTTTGGGCCACGATTGGGGTGATATTTATACTTAAATTTCCACATTGCATCACCAGGGAATACGTGCAGGTGGGGATGACTATAGACAATCGTATCACTTATGTTAATGTCACAAAGTCCGTTAATTTACACCTGCATGAGTGGAGGTAATGGCTCCTTTGTTTCAGGGCGGAAAGATGGGGGGCAGCTACAGGGTGTATGTGACTTGGACTTTGGTGACTGATTAACTTTGCTCTCTCTACACTACCCATGGTCAACCAACCACAGTTTTATAGAACTTAGGTTAGTATGAATACTTCATTAAAATATTTGCTTGAGAGACTAGCTGGGTGGGAATCTTGCCAACCAAGGTCAACCCTTCACACTTATTACCACCCTGGCCACATACAGATTTCTCTCGGGACTGAGGTGGAAAGACGAGGCAGGTTTAGTTACAAAATGCATGACAGAATATCCTCAGGGAAATACATAATGTCCTCAAGCCCCCAAAATATGTTCTATTCCTAGAGATCTTTAAGTAACAGGCTTCATCTATCTGGACTCAGGGGAGTTTGCTTGTAATATTTGTAGTACTGCTAGGAACAATTCAAGTTTGTACAAAAAAAGCATTTGTGAATTATGCACAGAAAGGCACTGGATATGAAGACTGTATTATCACATTGGCAAACATGTGCTCTTACCCTATCTGCACACAAACTTGTGTTATTTGCAAATCCTTGGGTGTAGACAAGTTTTATGTTTTCAAGTGAGTTCTCAGGGAAATAATATTTTCTTTGCTAGTGCATGTTGTTTATCGCTAATCCTGACTGACTGCCACACAATTTGTAGCATAAAGTAAACATCTGTGGATTGAAGTAATGTTGATCTGTGTAAGGCAAAAGAGCCTAGGTAGGCTGTAAAGAAGATGATGACATTGTTCTTCCCTGGAATGAGAATTAAATACATTGAGTTTTTATGTCACTTTCCTGTGGACCGTATCAATGTGTTCTCCATGTATTTTTTTATCCCACCTAAGTCAATTTTATTGCCTCCATTTCAAAAAGATATTACTATTCAAGGTGACCACTAAATCTGTTGGAAATCTAAGCACAAGATGCTGTCTGTCCAGTTGTTGCTCCAGTGCTCACAAAAACAGGTTGATAAGTGTAAATAAGCTTTTTTAAAAAAAGAAAGCATTAACTTACTAAGTAAAGAAGATAATTCACAACAGTGATAGAATTATGAAATCTCTCCATCCTCCCAAATCTGTTGACTAAATCTGGTTATGTGATACCTCTGGCTCCTCTTTAATAGTCTTCCTAAAAGACCACAAATAACATTTCTGCAAATAACACTTTTGGGAATGAAGGAGAGCCATAAAATGGTTTGGGTTGGAAGGAACCTTGAAGATCATCAAGTTCCAATTCCCCTTGCCATGGGTAGGGACACCTTCCACCTGATGATGTTACTCAAAGCACCATCCAGCCTGGCCCTGAACACTTCCAGGTATGAGGCATCCACAACTTCTCTGGGCAACCTGTCTCTCACCACCCGCACAGTAAAGAATTTCTTTCTTATATCTAATCTAAATCTACCCTCTTTCAATTTGAAACTCTTGCCCCTTGTCCTATCACTACACTCTCTGATGAAGAGTCTCTCCACATCTTTCTTGCAGGCCTCCTTTAAGTAATGGAAGGCCACAATAAGGTGTCCCAAAAGCCTTCTCTTCTCCAGGCTGAACAATCCCAATTCTCAGCCTGTCCTCATAGGGAAGGTGCTCCAGCCACTTAATCATCTTTGTGGCCCTCCTCTGGACCCACTCTACTAGGTTGTGAAGAGACCAAGCAGCAGTGCTTTGGCTGGGGGTCTCCCCTCTATTTGTGCTGAGTCTGAGTTTGCCCAGCAACTGCAAGCTTCAAGTTTGCCCAGCAACAGAGAAGTGACAGCACTGGGCAATAACAACAGAAACTCCTGAGGAAGGGTGTATTAACTGTTCTCTGAAAGCCTCGTTTGAGAGCTCCTGAGGAACAGCTGGCCTGTGCCTTGATAATCTCCCTGTACTTGGAACACCAGGTAAAGACACTTTCTTGGGAATTGATTGATACCTACTAGGTAGACTATAAGGAATTTGGAACAGAAGCCGAATAGTCCCTCTTTGCAGGATGGTGTAATTGTTATCTAATTAATAAATGCCTTACCCTAATAAGCCTCACTTCGCACCTCAGACTCAGAATCTTATTCTTTCAAGAGGTAGATAGTGGCATAGGGTCTGACTGTGACAAAATGGCCCAGTGAGCAGGGTCCAAGGATAGCAGGATAGAGGTTTATTTGGGTAAGCATGGGATTCCTTCCCCTGCCCTGGTTTGACAATGCTTGGGTCCAAGCACACTGGTCTTAGTGGGACCAGGTAAAGAGCCAAATAAGCCTGTCAAGGGGACAAGTTAAAGATAGAAAAGGTGAAGGTATCATCTGTAAGTGTTGGGTGCATGCTATCATGCTGCTTGTAATGAAAAGAAGCAATGGGAAGACAAAAAGAGAGAATTGCTTGCTGTGATTGAAAGGTTACAAGAGAAGGTGCGAAGATAAGAGATGCAGCTGATGGTAGAAGTTCTAACTTTACAGAAACAGAGAAAATGGGAAGACATTGGGTTATAAAGTAGTATAGTTGGTCAGTGTGAACTTGGAGAAACAGGGTGGGACTGTAGATCCCCTGAAAGTGCGGGCCCTAATACAAGATCCTGTGCACTGGGATGGGGACATCTGGAATGAGTCCACTGAGGAGCCAGATGAGTGGCCAGGCAATGGTGATGATACTGCACAAGGAGTCTTGCCTGTTATCAAACAGGAAATAAGTTGAGGGGCAGATGGGAGACCTGCCTGGGACATAGTTAAGACCACATTGCCTTTACCCTCCTTGATCTGACCAAGTTACAGAGGGAGTTTAGTAAATGTCTTGATGAGACTGCAGTCGAGTGGGTCAAACCAGTTCATGAGATGGGAGGTGACTGGATAGTTTTTGATCAAGAGGAAGCTCAGGAGGGAATCTGGGGAACTGGCGTTTTCCTAGTGCAGATCTGGGTGTTCTGTTACCTGACTGCCCCCCAAGTCACCTATCAGGTGGGGGTCATCCCTAAACCAGAGTGAGGAGAACAATGTGTGTATTCACAGTCACTCTGCTCAAGAATTGGATAACAGACTATTGCAGTTGGCTGTTGAACAATTTGTTGATCAAAGGGAACACAATAGCACCAGGGAAGCTTCAGACTCACCATTGTGTCTGATCCCAAACCTCAACAAATTAGAACCACTCACATGAGGATTGGGACTCAGCCTTAAATTAATCTTAATTAGTGCCACTGACACAATGCATAACAGGCAAAGCAACTAGGGATGGTTCATAAACTGACTAATACAAAAGGCTGGAACAATGGTATGCAATGAAGGTGTCACCTGGCCAAAAACCCCAAAAGAGATCAGAACCCTCAAACAGGGTCCTGTAGGACCTTAGGTTAAATCCTCAAGTGGGATGCAAGACAAAAAAGACCTCAGAACTAGGCTGTGGAGGGAAGGTTTAGACCTAGATTTGTCAAGAGAATTAATGCATAAAAATCCCACAGCAGTTTTAGAGGCCATAGTCCAAGCTGCCTGTGAAGACAGGTGATGTGGTGAGGATGAAACCACCTATCCACTAACACTTTTTATAAGGAAACAAGAGGATCTACATGCTGTTCAGCATGCCATTACCAACCTGGCAGAAAACGAGTAGCACTCATACCTTGTCTTGTGTCCTAGGTATGGCATCTCAGACTTTTTGAGTAGGACACCAAAGGAATGGC
This sequence comes from Eurystomus glaucurus suahelicus, assembly GCA_032159205.1. Taxonomy (NCBI): domain Eukaryota; kingdom Metazoa; phylum Chordata; class Aves; order Coraciiformes; family Coraciidae; genus Eurystomus; species Eurystomus glaucurus. Next base: position 3,958 of record JAVFHW010083113.1, read on the forward strand.
TGCATGTCATTATTGGGCAGGGGCCTAATAGATTCCCTGTAAGATGTTTTATTGGCACTGGAGCCCAAATTTCTTGTTTTCCCTCTGCCTTAATGGCAACCCTGGCTATCTCTCCCCTTGCACCTGTTCGCGTTGAAGGAGTGGTCAGCCAACCTCTCAGCATTCCCACCACTTGCGTGGTCTTGCACCTTCCTGATGAACAGAGACATGGCTGAGTTAAAGTTTCTTTTTTTCCTGACCTAAAACAGGCACTACAGATACAAAAACCTGACTGAAAAAGCCACTTGTTGACAGCCCTGGCCAAAGTAAATTTCCAATTTCAACCAATTGGCAAGGCTTTTCTGCCTGGATTGCCCCTGCCAGACTTTGACTCCTCCATGAGTGCCCCAGGAGCTGTAAATTTGGCAAGCAATATATTTTAATCACCCCATCAAGACGCTTAAGCAAGGCCTTCTTTTGTGCATGCATAACATCACGAGCATTCAAACTCCTGACAGCAAGGCTCTAAAAATTCCCTACCAGTGCGTCCAGGGGTAACCATCTGGCCTTCCCTTGCTGAGACTATTCTTTGCCATTCTGAAGGAATGTCATGAATCAATTTGCAAAGCAGAGACATTGCTGACTAGTGACTTTGGACATGAAACCCCTTGTGGTCCTGGCCCTGGTTTTGAAGCAGAAGAAGAAATACCCCTGTGTGTACCAGACTTGGTAGGCAGCTTGCCTACCTAGGTGAGCATCAATTTAGGACTGTTGCTAGACGCCCTCTTGCCCAAACAAAGTGGAGTGTGTGTGCTCATCAATGCAACATCAGACTGTTGTATCATAGAATCATAAAATGTTTCAGGCTGGAAGGGACCTCTAGAGGTCATCTTGTCCAACCTCAGGACAAAAGGTAATGGCCTCAAGTTGTACCAGGGGAGGTTTAGATTGGATATTAGGAAGAAATTCATTACTGAAAGAGTGGTTAGGTGTTGGAACAGGCTGCCCAGGGAGGTGGTGGAGTCACCATCCCTGGAATTGTTAAAAAATCAAGTAGATGTAGCACTTCAGGACATGGTCTAGTGGTCAGGGAGATGTTGAGATGAAGGTTGAACTTGATGATCCTAGAGGTCTTTTCCAACCTTAATGATTCTGTGATTCTAATAAACCTTACTTTGTACCATGGAGTTGGAACCTTATTCCTTCAAGGGGTAGATAGTGGTGGAGGGTCTGACTGAGGCACAGGTCCATGTCTTTCTTATGCTGGGGGCCCCAGAGCTGAACACAGTACTCCAGATGGGATCTCACAAGAGCAGAGTAGAGAGGAAGGATCACCTACCTTGACCTGCTGGCCACACTTCTTTTGATGCAGACCAGGATGGCATTGGTTTTCTGGGCTGTGAGCACACATTGCTGACTCATTTTCATTTTTTTTCATCCACTAACACCCCCAAGTCTTTCTCGTCAGAGCTACTTTCAATCCACTGATCGCCCAGCCTCTATTTGTGCTTTGGATTGCCCTGATCCAGATATAGGACCTTGCATTTGACCTTGTTGAATTTCATGAGGTTTGCATGGGTCCACCTCTCAAGCCTGTCATGGTTCCTCTAGCTGGCATCAACCACACCACTCACTTTGGCATTGTCCGCAAACTTGCTGAGGATGCACTCAGTCCTACTGTCTATGTCACTGACAAAGATGTTAAATAATACTTGTCCCAGTATGGACCCCTGAGGGACACCACTGGTCTCCACTTGGACAGTGAGCCATTGACCACAACTCTTTAGGGATGACCATGTAGTCAATTCCTTATCCACAGAGTGGTCTGTCTGTCAAATCCATGTCTCTAAAATAGAGACAATGATGTCATGCAGGACAGTGTCAAATGACAGAATTACAGAATGGTAGGGATTGGAACGGAGCCTCTGGAGATCATCTAGTCCAACCCCCCTGCCAAAGCAGGTTCACCTAGAGCAGGTTGCAAATGCTTTGCCTAAGTCCAGGTAGATGATGTCAGTTGCTCTTCCCTTATCCACTAACACTCTAACTGCATCGTAAAAGGTCACCAGTTTTTTCAGGCGCAGTTTGCCTTTAGTAAAGCCATATTGGCTGTTACCAATCACCTCTCTGTTTTCCATGTACCCTAGCATAGTCTCCTGAAGGATCTTGCCAGGGAACAGAGATGAGATTGACTGACCTGTAGGCAGTTTCTCCTAGTTCCCCTGGAATTAACATTTGACTTTGCATCTCTTTAAGAACTAAAGAGAAAACTAGTATAAGGGCATTTCTCAAGGATCTATATGAATGTCTTACTGGATGCAGCACAGTTACAAACCTCAAATCACACTTTTAACTGTTATTTAGGATAATGTCATATAAGCATTATAAAAATAATGTCATCTGAAACAATATGTATGATGACATTTTTGAAATGCTTTATTGGGTCTGGCTGAGCTGGAGTTGATTTTCCCCATAGCAGCCCTCATGGTGCGGTGTTTTTATACTGGGAGCTAGAAGGGTGTTGATAACAGACTCTTGTTGGGACTACTGCTGAGAAGTGCTTGCACAGCACCAGGGCTCTTTCCAACACCCCCTACCAAGTGGGATGGGGTGGGCAAGATCTTGGGAGGGGACACAATCAGGACAGCTGACCCAAACTGTCCAAAGGGGTATTCCATAGCATATGATGACTGCTTGGCAATAAAAAGCTAGGGAAAAGAAGGGGGGGAGGGGGCATCCATTTCCTCTGAAGCCACTGGGATGGGTTAAGCCCTGCTGCCCAGTAAGGGGCCAGATATTGCCTGCTGATGGGAAGTAGAGAATAAATCTTTGTTTTCTTCATTTCCATGCACAGCTTTTGCTTGGCTTCAGTTTGTTTTAATTAAACTGCCTTTATCTTGACCCACAAGTTTTTCCATCTTATTTTTTATCCCCTTGCCCTGCTGAAGGGTGAGGGGAGATAGAGCAGTTTGGTGGGCACCTGGTACCCAGACAAGGTTAACTCACCACAAGAACTTTCATACTGGATTAAAACCATTTCCATATGTTTATACATCTTGTTTCAATGTCAAAGGCAGCTGAAATATTTTGTGGACAGCTAAGGAATCACTAATTTCTGAAAGTAACTCCTTCTTCAGCTTTTTCCTGACAATAGAATTTTGAGTCTTAGGAATTTCAGAAGTATATTATTGTGAATTTGGATTTAAAGTTGGATATTCTGCAATAAAGTAAAATTCATGGAAATATTAGATTGAATTCTGTGGTAAATTAAATATATAGGCTCTTCTTACAGCCATTAAAAACAAACAAAAACCAACCACAAATCACAAAACCACTGTCTTGTGTTCATTATTTGATGTTAATGTGGAGGTTTTCCCACTGTTCATGCAAATGGAAGAATAATTTAAATGCAACCTAAAAATGCTTGAGTAGACTCTACTCCCGTATGTAGGGAAGAAACATGTAATTGTTAAGATGTAGTCAGATCTTTAAACAATTTTTTGAGTCTCAAACTGTAAAAACTATTGCAGCTACTGAGCGAAAAGCATAATTATCTTGACTATGTTTTATTGAAAGAACATACAAGTATGTTCATCTGGTATGAACAAATACCTTAACTGTTATTTTTTCCCCTTACTTCTTTTCTGCTATTTCAGCTATGACAAGTTTCATGCTGTTACCAGTTCAATTGTGTCTTGAACAGATTCAAAATCATTTGACAATCTATACCAAAACCTTTGTTCCTCTGAAAGATTCAAAAAGAATTTGTTCCTCCTATGCATGTTTGCCTCACATGGATAGTTGCTTTTTATCTTTAAATGCCCTCTTTCTGATCCAAAAAACTAACTTACTCCAATAATTCTAAAAGGACATAGAAGTTTTCTGCTGTCATTTATAAACTTAGGTGCTCAGGGCTAGCTTATAACCAAAAGATAACAGCTAGACTACTCACACAAAAGCTTTCTTTGAAAAACTAATTAATGCTGTGCATCACCTTTTAGGATGATGTCATTTAACCTTATTTTGACACTCAACTGAGTGAATAAAATGAAGCGTTCTTCCTTATAGTCTGTGAAGCAGTTAACACTCCTAGGACTCAATAATCCTTGCATGAAAGTGAATACAGGGATCAAATCTGTGTTAAAATTTATAAGAAGTTGTTAGTGAATCTGCATTGCATGAAAGTATCTCTTTTAACAAAAAAAAATAATTGAAGTACATTTTATGAGTGTGCAGCAGTAGGTAATCTTCAACAGCTTTTTCTATTTATTGAAGAGAAGCTTTCAGAAGAGTAGTGTACAACACATGAAACATTGGTGTGGCAACTGTTTAAAAGACAATGCTGATAACTGTTTCATTGTTCTTTTAACTAGTTCCAATATTTATTTTACAAATTTTCCCTGACATTTAAATGTAAAAAGAGGGAGAATACAGTTGATACCAAGGAAGCAATGGCACAGAAGTTGCACTAATTTATATCATCCATAAAATTAAATTATTGGTTCCAGTAAGATGACTCAGATTTTGCTCTCTAAGTGAGAAGGGCATACTTAACCTTTAACCACAAAAGTCTGATTATTCTGAAGCTTTTAAATGAACTTTCATAATGTTTTTATAGCTTTGTAATCATAGTGAGATGTAAAATGAGTTGTATGTCAAAGCTTGACTCAGATTGTGAGTTATCTTTCATGTCATAAAGAGAATAGAACCAAAGATTCTAAACAGAATAAAAATAAATTCATATACTTATCAGAACCTTATGAAAAGAGAGAAAGTCAACATATGAATGGTATGTTTATATATTTTTTTGCTGTAGTCCTTCAAAGCCAGACTGAAATTCCAATAGGAAAAAAAAAAATCCAACCAAGACTGTTTCATAGCACCAAATAGTAAAATATTGTTTTGAAAAGCGGAATTGGTCACCTCTCTGAAAGTCTTTTATAATAAAACAAACAAGCATACAAGCAAACAAGACAAAGATCAAGTCAGACCTATTTCCTGTTTCTCCTGCTTTTAAACATTTTCAGGAAATGTGCAGCCCACAGAACAGCTTTGCTTTAACTGAGGCAGGGGTTTTTTGACATTACAGGCATATCAAAATCGTAGGTTTTAAAGCAATATTTCAGTTTGTTACTAATATGTGAACAACAGACTCTGTTACAAGTGTTTCTAGGCGTTAAAGAACTGTCTTTATTACAGCTAGATTTGCTGAACTGCAGCATAGAAATAGGATTCTAAAATTCTAAGCTGAGTAATTGTTTCATTTATTCCATTATTCATAAAACATTTCCTTTTCCATGTGATGTTTCAACAGTGCTTAATTTGGCTTTGCATTCTAAATAGCATATAAACCAATGGTGCATAGCGAAGAAAGTAATGGGCCAATGTTCATGGCTGGCAAACAGTATCGATGATCTGTGATAAAATTAACTTTAAAACATTGTTTAAAAGATGGAGGAATAGTCTGTTTAACTTGTTTATTACTAGAGAAGGCTTCAAGGAAAGACACAACTTCCAACTTCAATGAATTTTAATTACTGCACTCACTTATGAGTGACTTGTGAAATGTCATTTTCAGTTGAATATTTTATTTTCATCTACAAAAAGAAACAATGCCTGAGGTAATTTTGAAAGGCTGTTGAGATAGTCTCAGCAGGTCTGAAGAGCCAGATCCCTTAATTCTATATGATGGTCATGCCAAGGTTCAAGTTTAAATCTAATTTCACCCAGTGTTTTTGCATGACAGTTTCATTAGGATTCACAAACAGTTAAAATAAGAAAACCAGAAATTACTAATTTGAAAGTAAAGGTGATTCAACAAAAAAATTACACACAGTGGCATTTTTTTCTGAAAAGCAGATGGAGAGCTGGTGGAATTAATGGAACAGAAATGTACTGTTTTCTCCAGACAAGTCTACTAATCAGCAACAGATTTTCACACTAAACTCAAATGCCATTCTAAGACATGTTTAATTTCATTTCAGGTAAGTTATTTTATAGTCAGTCAATATATAGACTGACATGGCACACAAAAAATGTACAAATGATCAGATTATTTCAGAGAGAATGTACTCCATGCATGCAGATTTAAAGTGGCTTCTGAGGTTACTGGCCATATACATTAGAAGAACTCTTTATTGGAGATGTGTGTATCTCCCAGTCAGTCTGCTCAGTTTTAGTGCTGAATTATGCCACAGGCTGCTCACCCGGAACATGACTGTTAGGTCAAATACATACCATGAAGTAAGGTGTTGTCTGAAAAGGGTACCTGTTTAAAAGCTTAGACCTGCATATAAATTAAGAGCCCTGCTGGCCAAATCTATATGTATGTCAATAGAAGCATTCAAACCCTGACCTGACTAAAACCCACTTGTGCTTTTTACTTCCAGCAGTGTGAGTTTTAATTCATACCTGCATTGTTCACACCTGAAATACCTCCATATCTGTCTCAAATTGTGTCCCTGTACCCCTTTACAGCCCAATGTAATTCACATTGTAACACCTGCAAAATTTAAAATCTGTATAAGTGCACAATCACCCTGATTTTAAAGATATATTTTTAGATAAATAATGGAAGATGCCTGCAAACTGAATCATAGATTGCCACTCTATTACTCTTCTATCCTTCCTATCCAATTCCATTTCTTTAAACTTTCTTTGATTTTGCATTCTTACCATGCTGCTTCTTATACATCTCTTTCCTCAGATATAAAAAAATAAACACTATCTCATCCACTTCTCATCACACTCATAGCGACTCTTGCAGTGCAATTTCAGAGACTTCTGAGATGAGATACTCTGTATTGCTTTTTATATAACTAATACAGTCACAGGACTTACTGTTCTGATTAGACATTTTGCTTTTACTTTTGAACTGAAGTGGCTCATTGATCAACCTTTACTGAGCTTTCCACTTTAGTAACTAGATCACTTTCATAGTTACAGGATGTCATCCTCTCCTCCAACAGGACTGCTTTCATCACCACTAATTTCATTCAGTATCATAGTACCCATTCAATTAATTTACTCCTTCAGCTTCCTTATATTTTCTTTCTGCTTTAATAACCTGCATTACAATTATCTGTGAACTTTGCTCTCTCAAGGGTTTACCCTATGTCACTGATTAACAAAATAAACATAAACCATAACTTAGTTAAACTGCTGCCAGGATACAAGCTACTATTTAGTCATATTCTTACATTTTTAATTATGATAGTACTTAGAAATGTCTCCCATCTTGTTCCTAATGTCCAATTTTTTTCAGCTTCTGGTAGTCTTTTCTAAAAATCTATTGCATTTTGAATGTCACTAGAATACATGGGAGAAGAATCATATAATATTAATACTTTAATTTAAAAAAATCTACTTCATAGATATGCAGGGGTGAAACAATATAACAGGGACCAGGTAAAAGATAAGTTGCAGCTGTTGAAGTTGCTGGCTGAGTATATATAAGTACTTCCCTAACAAGTAAAATGCATCTTATTAAGATTCAACCAAACAACAACTTTTTTTAAAAAAATCTGCATGTTACTTCATCCCTCATGATTCTGCAAGTTCTATAAAAATCCAGAGGAACTTATATAACTGTAGTATAAAGTCTTTTTAAAGCTTAGTGAAAGAATTTATGCATATACTGTGCTAACCCAAATCTATCAATCTCTCAGCCACTGAGCAATTAGATTAATCTTTGTCAGTGTATCTAGGTGTCCTTAACACTTTGATAAATCAAGTCAGCAACTAGCAACAAGCAAAACAGTTAATGTATTAATTCAAGTACAAAAAATCCACCTAATCACTGTGAAATTCAGGACAAATCAGAAGTATACACAAAAATGCACAGAATGTATTGGAGGGGAGCTGAATCTGTCAGAATTTCTTCAGTAAGCTAAATCAAAATTTTCAAAGCTGATGGATGACATATTTAAATACCACATACTGATGCTAACTCTGACCTTGACATCTAAGCAAGGAATCTGATTGCAGATATCCTTTCCCCAAGAAGTCTATTATTGTGGTTTAATTAAAAATAAACCTTTGCCTTACAGCATTTATGATTTTTGCCTTTCCTTTTACCTTATGTTTGGTATCTACAGGGGCAAGAAATATAAAGAATTCTCTGAAAGGAGATTCATTCTGGGGAAACTTAGACCCTTGGTGAATATATTCCTCATTGCTTCTATATTCCTGTGGTATCTTTACAGATTCATTAAAGAAACCCCTTTATTTAGCATATATTAAACAATCAAGTTTAAGTCAAATGCTTTCTTAAACATACACAGAATATCTCATTTTGAGTGTTAACCTTTTAAGAAAGGATCTCCTGGTAAATTAACCAAGAAAAAGAGACAAGTTACAAAAACAAACAAACAAACAAAAAACGCCCAAACCATTAATTTTGAAGCAAGACAGCAAATCTTAGCTTTAAGTTCAAGAATAACAAGAGTTTCAGTTCAGAATGTGTCAAGCTTACAAGTTAATTCAAGTTTAAAAGTCATTGAAATCTTCACTTTGCATGTATTTGTATTCATTTAAAATTAAAATTACACTCCGACATGTTTTCAGCTTTCTTTAATCCTCCCTGGTTTTGCTTATCACCAACTATAATCTTTGATCATTCATCTATGTGATGCCTGCTGTCAGGTACAGCTGTTTCTTTATAAAGGAAGAACATGAAGACTCACAGAAGGATCAACAGCTTAATGTCATCAGCTGCATGTGACATGTAAAAAGCCAAAAGCTAGGAAATAATACTATGGGGTGTGTTCAGTGTAGCGAAACCTGAATGCTTGGCTAGGACATACCGAGCTAGTTACTGGATATGACTTATAAATTCTGGTCTTGGTAGATGTTGTTGATATGCACAGACATATCTTCTTTCAGTTTTATACTTTTTAAAAAAAAATGACATGACATTGATTAAGCTTTTGATTAAGCACTAATTCCTAGTTTTCTGTAGAAAAAAAATACTGAATTTTATAAGGGACTTTGTGAGAAATACAAGCTGCTAGCCTTGCAAAAAGTTAGTAAGTGTTTGGATTTACATAAAGGGATAAAGAATTCTTAAATTCAATCTAATTCATTTACATAAAGATCACAGAGATGCTTCAATCAGTAGTGAACCCTAAGCAGGTTTTGTTCCAAAATATGCTCCTCTTACAAGATTTTCAGTTTGGGTTAGTTTGCTGAGAATATAGTGATCTCCATGCCAGATCTAATGTTCCATCTGGTGAAGATTTTGTTCAACATCAGATGCTTACAAATGCTTCAAAGGAAAATAACTTCCCTGTGCTTGGTAAACAATAATATAAAATCAGGTCATAACTAAAGTTACAGTAAGAGTTCTCTAATATGACATTAATAAAAATTTAGCTGTCAGCAAACGTAGGAAACAGTGTTTATCATCATGTTAGCTAAGTAACAGGTAAACCTGACTGGAAATTTAATCCAATCACACAGGAAATTTCTCTGCAGTTGTATTTCCTCTCTTCTTCCTGAGGGGCTTTATTTTATCTAGGGGTGTGTTCTCAGTAATATAAAGAATTAATCCTTTAATGCTACCAACTTTGTGTTAGTTGTAGCTTGTAGCAATGAATGACAGAAAATAATAAGCATTGTGTAAAAGTTTAATTTTTAGCATTTTTATTAATTGCTTTCCATTTCACTTGCTGTATCCTTGCAATTGTATTGCACAAAAGTTAACAAGCATTCAGATGTGTATGTTATCCTTTATGTAACAGCTCTTATTTTTCAAAAACTTCTACTATTTTCTGGTATTCATAAGGCTTTAAAAAATTGGAATTGTGGAGTCATACTCAAGCATTTCAGTAAGTAGACAGAATTCTCATTGGGTATGGCTGTTCTAGAATAGGATCATTCTATCATATGACAAGGGGCAAATTCTTCTTTTTCTCCTATATAAGAATAGTTGGAGAGTAACTATTGCTCAGCCTTATTGTAGAATCATAGAATGAATCATAGAATGGCTTAGGTTGGAAGGGACCCTAGAGATCAGCTAGTCCAACCTCCTTGCCATGGGCAAGGATGCCTCTCAACTAGACCAGGTTGTTGGTAACACTTAAAATTTATAAAATTATAACAACACTGACAAAAGCTGGTGACTCTTACATCATTCATCCTATTACAGGACATTTTCTCAATGCAGAGCTCCTAACAGAAGCATACTATATCTGTCACTCAATACAAAGCTTATAACAGAAGCATATCGTATCTGTTGCTTCAAATCCTCATTCAGTCAGGCTTAATTGATGTCTGAGAAATGGCACAGCACCTGAAAATAGCTACAGTAACTGATGCCTCTAATGTAAATGTCTGCTATCTACAATTTTCATAACACACTGACTTTGCAGACATGGCTTTACAGTACTGCTGTGGAGTTTGACAATACAGAATATGTAACAGAAGAAAGGGGCTGAAGTCTGAAGAGTGGCAAAGCCAATTCTTAATATTCTCATTGCATAAAACCTGATAGACTTTAGCAGCCAAGAATTGGTGTGATCAATACCATGCAGTAGGAAAAAAACCAAAATATGGATGTAGTGAAAATTAGTGGAATGCACTCTTGATTTACTAAGAGCTGGAATCTCTAATTATCCTAATATAATGAGGTACTTTAATCTTAGTGAAGGTACTTTTTAAAAATTTATCCAAAGCTTTTCTTCATCAGAAAATATGCTGTTAATCATAATCTATCAACAGTATGTGCAGTCTGATTAAATTATTCTGTTCTTGGCTCCAGTAGCCTATTTTCAGCTGTTTTGATGACATATATCCTTCTACTCTGCAAATTTAGTTTAGTGTGCAGATAAAAAATTGCCATTTATTTTACAAATTATGTTCAAAGCTGTACTTTTTTCTTAAAAAAACCCATGTAGTAAGTACACAATTTAGCACCGATGTTTTTCATTGAGTTACTGCAATTGCACACATAAAAGACGGGAAAGGCTTCTGAAAAGCCATTTCCAACACAAAGAAAAAGCTCCCCATTTTAGGAATATGCATTCTGGCATGGTATCTCCTATTAAGAATGCAGTAATTACGTATATATCTGTAGTTACTGGAGAGATTTCCACTTCAGATACGTCATTTATAATGACTTCTAAAGGAAGTAGATTTTTCTCAAATATGTTAATGCTTTTGTGTACCAATAGATCCAAACAGAACTTGGAACTTTCAAGAAATAATAAAGAACTCAAATTATGTGAAAAAAATATTTTGGATATCATACCCCCAAACCTTTGTACTGCATTTTGAGGGATATTCCATACCATATGACATCTGCTCAACTTTAAAACTAGGAAAAAAGGGGAGGAGGGGAGGCCATTCCTTTGTCCTCTGGAGCAACCGCTACGTGTCTTGGAGCCCTGCTTCCCAGGAGGGGGCCAGACATTGTCTGATGATGGGAAGTAGAGAATAAAACTTTATTTTCCTTTGCTTCCACACGCAGATTTGCTTTGCCTGCTTTGTTGTCAGTAAACTGCTCTTGTTTCACCCACAAGGGTTTTGTTTTCCCATTGTATTTTCCTTCCCCTTTTGCTCTGCTGAGGTGGGAAAGGAAAGGGGCGGGGGTGATAGAGTGGCTTGGTGGGCTCCTGGCACTCAAGTATTTTTCATCCAGCTTGCCGGAAGTTATTACTTTGTTTGTGCAAAGTAAAACAGCAAACTAATCTTAGATGTCCATAATTGGCATTCTGACTTTTGGCACAAAATCTCCAAATATTCCATTTGGAAACTTGCTAAAATATTAGAGGAGAATACTATGTTGCCCTTTTTCGAACCTTTTTCAGACTTAACATAACCTTTCTAAAATGAAGACCCTAAAACTACATATGATATCTAAAGAGAGGTGAAAAACTACTTTATACTCACTAAGTTGTTTCTTGGTTTTATTTTCTTTCTCTATGGATTCTTAATTTACAGGTGTCTTTTTTGACCACTGCTTAATTCAAAGCTGGTATTTTTAAGGAACTGTCTATCAAAACACTAAAAATGTTCTCCCAAGTAAGAAAAACAGCCTTTGGGATACATTTCATAATAATTTGTTTGAAAAACTGGCAAGGTTTAGGGTCAAGGCCATCCACTAGACCTATAACAGACGCTCTCTGTTAAGGTCTTTCCCTACCCAAAAGGGAAGAGAAAGGGAATAAGGGAGAGAGACTTGTGGATTAGAAAAGAAAACTTAAAAAAACTAATGAAAATTATAATAAAATGGAATACATAAAAATATATACAAAATCAATATTGAGCCCAACCTCTTTGATGGCAATTATGTCACTGTCACCACTGATGCTAAGAGGAGGCATTGGGAAGTCCCAGACTGGACTCAGCAGCAGATAGGGACCAGATTCAGGAGCTGGAAGCAGAAACTGTCTGCGAAAATAGGCTTTTAACTTGAGAAAGTGGAGATATTTAGAAGAGATTGAACTGAGAAGTAAAATCACAGAACAAAATTAGTTCTGTTCTAACTCAAACCAGGACAAAAAACAAGCAGGGGATATATCAAGTATCTGCATCTTTGCTAACTCCTTCAGAGAAATCTTAAGAGATTTGTAAGGCAGGTTTTCCTCAAAAAAACGTCAATTCTCCTGAGACAGACTGTGGAAATCCAGATGCCCACTAATAATTACAGTTTTATTTGACTGGTTTAATACCGATGCAAAGCTAACAGGTCTGTACCTTCTTACCTTTCTAGAACTTCTATTTTTAAGTCAGTGCTACATTTTCTAGCCTACCTTGGTAGCAAAGAAATGGATAAACTCTTACTTAAACATACTATCAGTAATTTATCTGCTCTACCATTGAGGTCTCTTAGAAACTAGACACAATTCCGGACCTGCTGATTTGTGAGTGTTCATGTTAGCAACTTGTTCCATATTCTCCTCAATTTCAGACTTATCCTCTGCTGAACCATTCTGAAAAACAGGGTCTAGCATGTGAATGGTACCATTCTTTCATAGTGTAACGTCATGAGAAGAATAATTTTAGCTTCTCTGTAAACACCTTACCCTCAAGTGCTGATCAGATTGTTAAAAGAGAACAGATTCATTAAAACTTTTCTTGATTTTTCTGTCTGAAGAAAGTTATACTATTTATTTTGATTCCTATGTAACTTGCTTTTCAAAGTCATCTGGATTAATTGTCCTTTTAAATTTTTATAGAATCACAGAACTGTTTTGGTTGGAAGAGACCTTTAAGATCATCAAGTCCAACCATTAACCTAGTACTGCCAAGTAATTTTGTTTGCCAGAGTTCCTCATATTTTCTATTTTCTCTCTGATAAAGCTGACTTCAGCTTTTTAGAGGTGGTTTCTTATGTCTAATGATTTTCTTTATCTTCTTGCTTAGCTAAACCTACTTTCTTATACACATTAGTGCTACACTTCTTGGAAGATGTCCTTCAGTAATGGCCATAAAACCTATAAGGATTTAATTCCCTTAGATGTGCTTTTTAGTTTCTTCCTCAAAAGTTTATTTTTTACATAGGTTCCTTTTCAGTGGACTTACTGGCTTTTGTAAATCCTGTGAGAATGCTGAATATAATTAAAATTGCTGTTGTTGTTAAAGAGTTACTCCTCAACAGTAAAACCTTTGCCCAGCCCTTGAACACTGTATGGCACCAAATCACAGACTGCACCTCCTCTTGTGGACTCCCTATTCAACAGTTCCATGAAATAAATAATCACTTACTGCATGTAAAACTTTTTCCATATGTTGCGAAAACAGGGCAATAAATCTGGTCTTGTGAGACTGGCACCGAATATGCGACAGACACAAATCAGGAACAAATAATAACCGTTTGTTTACAGCAAATTTGGAGGTTCTTTTGGATTGCCAGTGATAAATTAAGAGCTACAGTTACACTGAGCGTTGTATAGCTAATATTATAATAACAACGCATTAAAACTGACACACACACACATGCACACTAACAACCACTTGCCCGCTGTAAGCCCGGCCGCCTGGCTGGTAACAGGCCCGTGGAACAGAAATTCAGTGTAGCACAAGACAGTACGGTCGCGGCGAAAAGAAAAGGGAAAACAAAAACAAGAATACACTCAGGGAAGCACAGAAATGAACCTGAGAAGAAATGTGAAATACATCCAGGGAGGAAAAGTATATCACTCAGCGTGAGATGAGGTAAATAATCTTACCCACAAGGCGTCCCGAGTGGGGGGGATGGAGAGGGCAAATTTGTCAATCCATCCAGTCATCGGAATGGTTCCAAGTTGATCCAGTCCCGATTTTTGGGCTAAGATTGAGGTTATATTTATACTCAAATTTCACATTACATCACCAGGGTATATGTGTAGGTGGGAATGACTATAGACAATCTTATCACTTATGTTAATGTCACAAAGTCCGTTAATTTACATCTGCATGGTGGAGGTAGTGGCTCCTTTGTTTAGGGTGGAAACATGGGGGACTGGGACCACGGGGCCTCCACCCCATTTCACACTCCTTCAGGCATCCAGATAACACCAGATATCCATCTAGTGATGGTTGCCACCTCGCCCAGTGCTTGCCACCTCACCCAGTGCTGAGTTTCATGCTTCCAGGCATGCAGCTACATTGTGTACGTGACTTGGAATTTTGTGACTAACTTTGCTCTCTCTACACCACAGCATCACATCCTGATGTTATATTTGGCCCATATACATGGCAGAGGAAGAGACAATGGGAGAAAAGAGAGTCTTCCACTGCACTTTAATTTTCTTCCTTGCTGTCTCTAACTGTCTCAGCATACAGTGATAAATGAGTCTGAAGACTTCACTCCATAAGGTTCAGCATTACTTGCTAGGATGGTTATTTTATTTGAGTTGATTCTAGCTCTCATTAACTTACACTACTAATTCATGACCAGCATGGCTTACTATTAATTTCTTGTGTATTTGGTATTTTAGGGTACCAGTGACGAAGTGTCTTCCTTCCACCAGTCTTATGTTGACTAGTATGTCAGTCACTTTATGTATAGCCAGACATTTCAATCCCTGCTTCTTGTTTCTTACTCATATTTCTTTCTCAAAATTAAAAAACACACAAAGTAAATGTTAAATGGAGAGTAAACCAGATTATTTTAGTATATTAGACAATGCAAGACCACTCCCTAGGACATTTTACATAATATTAATGATGAAATTGTGGGTTTAAGTGTCAGGAAGGATGATTCAGGTTAGACTTTGAACAGTAATATCTGGAAAAAAACCCCATGAAATCAGGCAATAGAGGCTTTATTATTGTCATTTTGTCTTTTGTCATTCCTTTACTTATTGCTTCAGGATTAGTTTTATGGATAATGGTCATCAGCTGTTACTTGTACGGATCATAACATATCATGGTCTTTTTCTTTATACATTTCTTATGTTCTTCTAATACGTTTTTCCAGCCAATTGAGCAGAAAGAAGAGACATAGTCCTCTGCTCGTGTACTTAATTCACATGAGGCTTTAAGATATGCTGTGGCTGAAATTCTTTGGGAATAAACTTAATTTTGCAGCCCACTAATGCAGTAATAGATTTCCACTCTTCAAGCTTCTAACCAGAAGTTACAGTTATATTAAAAATGTAATGTACATTCTGTTTTACCAAACCCTTAACAGCAACAGCCTTTCCTGCCTTGTAAAGTGAAAGGATTTTGATTTCAAGAAATGCAAAAGTTTATTCAGAATTAGCATAGTATTGTTGTTTTAAGGAAAGACACAAGGCATGGCATGACTAGGCAAGAAGGTGATAATATAGTTCAACTAGTAAATCATTATTATGCTAAAGTAAGAGTGAAAAAAGATAACATTTTTACCTTCTGTGCTAGAGTGAAATTTACATTTCAGAAAATGGGAAGTTGGTCAATCTAAGCACCAAAGAGGAAAAAATATGTAAATTTAAAGTTTGAAGTTACAGATTACTTGTCCTCCTTTGAATACATACTATTGAGGGAGATACTACACCACTGTACTGTCTTGTGATATACAGCAATGATAAATGTGGAGTGACAATTTACAGCAGTAGTAACACCATGCTAATCACTGAGACTCATTTGGCTGAAGAGACCTAAATTAGTCACATATCAAAGATACTTTTTTCATCATTCCTACTGAGATCTGATCTGACTACACTGTAGTTTCTCTTCAGCTTCTAACAGCTTTCAGCTTTTAACAGGTTTATTCCAAGTACATGCTATCATATGCCTGAACAGGGCTACTTATGTGATATGATGTTTAGCCAAGTTGCTAGAAGCCCTGATACTGCATAAAGGAACTTTCCTATAGCAACTTGCCTATTTGGAATGTAGACAAAATAACATCAATATATTCTAACAAAAATGCTATTTTCAGCAAAAGAAGTCACTCTATATCTATTCCTACAATTATTTTCTGAGAACATTCATCAGCAAATGGACATGATGTCCAAAATCATGGCCTAAAACCTTTCCTCTCCACTTTCTCTCTAGTTTCCAGGAGATTGTTCTGGAATTCATCTTAACATTGTTCTCCTATTGAATATAGTTGTATAAAGTTATCAGCCTAGAAATCTGCTTGTGAAAATTTGAATAATGAATCAAAGAATTATTCATATTTTGCTCCAGTAAATATAATGAACACACTGATTCCCTTATTTTCCTCTTCTTCCTTATGAAAGCATTAAACACCTATAACACTCTCAGCATGTGGACAAACGTCACCACACAGAAGTCAGATGTTTTATTAGCTTCTCTCTGTAACTTCACATAGTTCTTTAAACAATCTGACTTTCTTCTACGTAGTTCCTCTGGAATGCTCATTGTCATAAAGGCAATACTTTTTTTGGACAATTTTAATTGGTTTGATAGAAATTTTGCTTCTATGAATACTTAAGATTCAAAAACCAGACATTAGAATGAAGACATGATAATTTATTAACAACCTGAGCACTCAGCTCAGTCTGTCTTCAGCATTACAGGGGGCTCTAATTCATATGAGGTAGGCTTACAAACTTATAGAGTATAAATATTTTACTATGTTGATTTTTCACATTCTAATTTATAGAGTATAAATATTTTATTATGTTGATTTTTCACATTCTAATTATCATACATATCTTCAGGTAATACCTGATGATTTAATTACTCTTCCCATCTCTTTCCTTCTTTTCCTCTTTTCCTAGTTGCCTTTCTTGTCTCATTTCACAGGAATATTTACTAAATACCTTATCACTACTACCTACTCTGCCATATTCTCCTCAACAAAGGAACAAGGAGCCAGACATCAGAATAAAAGGAGATACACTAGAAGATGAGGAACCAGTGATGATTAGTGCTGGTACACGCACACACATGCATTACACAACAAACTTCCCAATAAACCAGTAGGTTTCAGTTTAATCCTTCCACTGTGATTACCTACAGTGAGGTATAATTCCATGTGGTTTAACCCACTGTGCTGTTAGATACTGCTGTTTGCAACTGCAGGATTCTTGCCTCACATCTGGCCATCCTATTGCAAGATAAAACAGCCTTATGTCAGAATGCCAGGGAGAACTCTTTCAGCTCAAAGCTGAAAGAGATAAGAATATAACAGAGAACAATTAAGTTACATTTAGAATGTAATTCTAAAATACTCAGCCCTCATAATGTCTTGTATTTCTTTGACTGAAGAAATAAGATATCTTACAGGAAAAATTATCCTGAGAACAGGAACTGGTTTTTGAACAAACAGCCACAGTCTGCTATGTGTTAACAACATAACACCTTTTTTTTTTTCTTTTTTTTTTTCTTTTTTTTTTTTAGGAGAGGGAATAAGCAGGACAAAAGTCCGCTTTATATGTAAACTTCTATACTACTCATAAAAGCAAGAGTCTCATCTACACTCAGCAACATAATTTTGCAGTGCACATGCAGACACACACAGAGACACATGATTACATAGCTGTGGTCTGTCTTAATGGCATATATCATTAGTAGAAGCCCATAAAGGAATGTTAGAAACACATCTGGTGCTGCTAGGTGATAATTTTTCCTGACAGGCTAATGTGCTATGCTGTGAGTAGAAACTGAGTAAAATTCCTGAAAACAAGAAAACAACTTCTGTTTCTTTTACACAGAGTAAGTCTCAAGAAAAACAATGCACTTTGGCAGTACCTTACCACAATCCCTTCAGGAAGTGCAGGTACAGATATATACTTTACATTAATTTTTCTGTTTTGTTGAGATTAGTGTTGATTGTTTTCATTTTTGTATTAGCACTACCACTGATCACACTGCTATAGTTATGAGTATGTCAGCACTTCAGTTGTGAAAATATATTCAAGGGACTTTAACATGCCTAGAAAAGTTACCCAGAACCACAGTGTGTCACGTAAAAAGCTCAGGCTGGTACAAGAACACTCTTCAGCTACATTGTTATAATAAAAAAAAAAAGCACCAATTGTTCCAAAGAGATGTAGTTTTCAGTATAGACCAGGGTTTTCCTCTACAATGAGTCAGTGAGAATAACTTCAAATATGTGGAATGGAAATGTATGATTTGCTTCATTTCTGGAAAAAGTAGCATTTGGCTAAGTGAACTAAAAGAAAAAAAACCCTACTCATACGAGATTTAATTTTTCCATTATTATGCCAATCAGCTCAATCTAAATAAATCACCCAGAGGAAAGCATGGAAGGCAGAATCAAGCCCAAGTCATTAATAAAAACTCTAACCTGTCCCATAAGGAAAAAAAAAAACCAAAACAACCAAAAAAACCCACACAAGCAACAAAAAATCCATGATGCTATATGCAAGCTACTGCTGTTATCCACTGTCAGTTAAACAGATATGGAGTTAAAGATTTGTGAAATACTGGCTCATAAAGACACAGTTAAGACTATTAGCATGTATGAAATAGAAGACAATGTTTAGGACAAAATTATCATCCTTGAAGCTATAAAAAATGTAACTTGTAATCAAGAAGTGGTTGTTCTTGAAGAAGAAACATCCTGAAAAAAATATAAAACATATGTACCTAGAGATTATCTTGTTTCTATGTAGTTTTGTGCTGTGAGCTAACCAATGATTAGTACTATCCTTAAGTGAATGTTATACTAAAAATTGCACCCACAGGGCAAGATACCCCAGTCCAGGTGAAACCCCTTCCTCAGAGAGCATGCATAGTATGAATAAGTGTTGTATCAATTTACCAGTGGATAACTTTGTGTATGAAAGGAACTCTGAGAAGTACTAGGTGTGCTAGCTTTGTGGAAAACCACCTAGCACCTAAAATTCTGCAATTTTGAAATAAAACAATATCTCATCTGAGTGTGTGAGATTGTCTCATTGCTCACCAGATAGTAAATCCAGTTTTGGGATAACACTGCTGTTTGTTTACCAAGTGATCGTTCTCAAAGCATTACCTTAAACCACCACATCTTCTCCTTTCTCCCAGTCTATTTCATGGGAAATCTGATATCCATTTTCCAACACTGAACAGTGAAGAATAATTGCTGCCATCTGTAATATGGATATCTCTGTGCAATAATGCTCGCCACAACACTCAACTCACTAGCAAAGATTTCTGTTTAGTTATAATAAAATGTTACTGACCTCTGAATAGCCTTTAAGGAATCATGGCCAAAGAATACACTTCACAATTGAGGCTATTCAATTAGTAAACTGCCAGCCATGTGCAGTTAGTAAGAGCCCAACAACTTTGTCCATTTTGCCTGCGGTGCCAAATGAGCCTGGACAATGACATGGCTGTCTGAGCCTTCATTCAGAGCATGACCCAAAGAATGAGATGCAAACTTCTCTGACAGCAAAGTAGGGCTGATTTAGTAAGAAAGTTAAATATGGGCACTATAAAAGTAAGGACTGTCCTGGGTTGGCCAGGACAGGGTTAATTTTGTGTGGAGCCAGGTAATTCTATACCATGCTGACATCATGCCCCGGGGCCACCTCCGGGGAGGGGCCAGTTCTGTTGGGAGTGGTTCAGTTGGAGTTCAGTTCGCCTTGAACTTCGCTCGGGTTCGGTCCCTCGCTGTTGTTCTCTGGTATTGTTCCTTTTCTTGTATTGCTCTTTTCTTACTGTTAATATTTGTTCTTGTTAACTGCAAAGTGCCCATTGTATGTTATTTTCTTTTATATATATATTAAACCTTCCTTACCTCAACTCAAAAAGGCACTTTTAAACCTCCTTTTCCTTTCTCTGTCCACGGCCCACGGCAGAGGGGAGGGGGCGGGGAGAAGCGGCCGGCCACAGAGCTCGGCTACCCCGCAGCTCTTACTAAACCAACACAAGGACAAAATTACAAAAAAGCATGGTAGTAATTATGAAATCAGGACTTGAAAAGATCATTAAGACTAATTTCTTTAGATGAAGGAAATCAAGCTACACACTACAGAGAGTTGAAGAACACAACTGAGTTTTATAAGAGCAGTATTTCTCCAAAGTAATTTAAAAGTGGATGACTAGCTAAAAATAAATAGTATAAAAATATGGTCAAAGAAAAGCAAGAATACAAGCTATTAGACTAAAATGACCCCTTGCATTGAAGTAAACCAGCCAGGGCACTTCGGAACAGAAACCAGTTATTCAGTGTTCTGGAAATTTGAAGAAGCAGATGTGTCTCACCAAACTTGGAGCAGCACAAATACAGTTGCAGAAATCATATTTCAAAGTACACATAATTAACTTTTCAGAAAGGAAAATTTTAAAACAGAATATAAAATTATACTTTTTAGAAAGCATGAAAGTTAGTGAGGTGTAGCGGTCATAGACCAGGATTCAGTCATATAAATCTTTAAGACTTGGGGGGAGCAGGAATTTATGCCTGGTCTGTTGCCTTTCAGGATTCACAGTCATTAATTAACATAGGCTTTGCAAAAAATGGGATAGGATTTTAGCTGTGATCTCTATGCTGGTGGGAAGTTTTGAGATAATTTATTCTAAATCCAAACTTACTTCCAAATGCAAAGACACCTGTTGTTGTTTATCTTGACTACTATTCAGGTCATGACAACCATCTTCAGGTTTGTTTGTTGGTTTGCTTGCTTGTTTATATTCAACAGTTACAAATAAAGATTATAATGGCAGAATTCTCCTATGATTTTAAAATACTTTCTCCCTGAAACACAGAGTTTTACCCAAAACATTTGGAAGCAACTCAGAAGTTAGGAAAGTAGAATCACAAGAAGGCTACATGAAAGTCATTATCAAGCAAATATCATATTTATGTTTTGCTATTTTCCACAGAAAATCATGTCGAGTAGAGTTGAGAAAGCCACTAACTGAGACATTTTTGCATTTTGAAGTGTATTGCTTAGTGCAAGAGGGTAAAATAAGTCACTAGGCTTACCAAATAAGGATTAAACCCACTATCACTCCAAACAGCGTTTTCCCCACAAAACAATGTATTGCTGATAAGCACTGAAAGATTGCTAGGGAGAAAAAACATTCAATAAAGCTTTAACATTTTCTGTTTATCATTCGATTGTTTAAGAAAAGTCAAATGTGTAAAAATTTTTTTGTAGTTGCACTTTTTTTCTAAAAGCATTTGATGTATTGGACATGAAATGGTTGCAACTCTGAAATATCAGTTATGGCTATTATCCTTAAATTATAAAATAACACACTATTAGTACACAATATACAGAAGAGAACCAAGTTTGTCCATGAACCACTGCTGAATCTTTAAACTGATGCAAATAACAGCAGAAGGATATTTCTCTCCAGTGCCTTAGTTTACTGCAGATGCTTTAAACATTTCTTAGGTTCATTAATAGTGTTTGCAATCCATCAGGACAGATACAAACCCAAAATGTATAAACATCCAGTTGACACTTTTTAAAAACTAAGTTCCGGCTTTGGCAGAGTTTTAATTACTCATTTTCAGACAGCAAAGTTACAGACTACATTTCTAGGAAAGGTAGCTAAGATCTTCCATGTCTGACACATGAGAAGACTGAACATGCAGACTGGTTTAATACATATTGCCACTTTCAAACAACTCTCCTAAAGCATCAAATGATAAACCATAGTATGGTGGTTCAATTTGCTGAAGTGTTGGACAAGTTCACTACAAAATGATGACAATTATGCAGTGAAAGTTTAAACGGATATCTGTGTTACGTGTCTAAGGAACTCCTGTCGTTATGATTTCACTGTATGCCTTGCAAAAAACCACTTTGCACTAAGCTGTGGGAACTATTAAAGAAAAGACTAATTTCCTTTCTGTTTTGTTTTGCTATGTAGAATCCAAATATAAATACTTGGACTAGTATCGTTCAAATTTATACCTATATTTAACTTTATGTTCTGCTGAAATCAGTGAGACTGTTCATAGGTGTATAATGAAATACATATGTAACGTATTGGAAGCTCGGAGCCTCAGCTACCAATATGCAAGGGGAAAACACTTGCCAGATAAACAGAGTGAAATGGGAAATGATTAATGTGCAAAAATATTTCACATTTCTATCACAAATTTGAGGAAAATATCCACATGCGATATTATAAGCCCAAAATACCTGGAAGACAGCTTGGTGCCCATTTTAGTAAGTGCTGTTTAGTTAAGAATATCAGGAATAAGATATTAGGAAAATTGGAAGGATAAGCAGGAAGAGGAGAGAATGAAAAACACCTATCAGTAATGCAAGTTGAGGTATAAACACAGTTCATCCTATATATATTAAAAAAGAAAAATATTGCTTGAGCTGTTTTGCTAGCAGAGTGCTGCAGAGTAGATTGAATATTAAATTTGGAAACCTGGGTACTGCACTGGGTGCAGATGTGCAGGTGCTGGCAGTTGCAGCCCCTGTGTGGAGCGCGCGGGGCTGCCCCGTGCCGGACACAGCCGGTTCCAGCCGGCTCCAGCGGCCCCAGCGCAGGGCACCGCCGAGCCCCTCAGCCAGGGGCGGGCGGGCGCCTTGGGGAAAGCCTGGGGGAGAAAGGGCAAAACGCTGCCCGGCAGCCAGGGCTGAGGGACACAGGGTGAGCAACAGCCCTGCGAGCCCCGAGGGGAGAGCGGGAGGAGGGCAGGAGGTGCTCCAGGGGCCCCAGCAGAGATGTCCCTGCAGCCCCGGGAGAGACCCCGCTGGGGCAGGTGTTTCCTGCAGCCCGCGGGAAGGCCCCAGGCTGGAGCAGGGAAAAGTGTGAGGAGGAAGGAACGGCAGAGAGGAGCTGAGATGGACCAGACCCATGTCAAATGTTAGGGCTGTGCCAGGCGCTAGATGAATTGACAGATGCTCTCTATCAACCTCTCTGCCTTCCCCAAAGGGAAGAGAAAAGGAATAAGGGAGAGGCACATATGGATTGGAAAAGAAAACAAAAGCAGTTTTAATGAAAAAAATAACAATAAAGTGAAATATATACAAATATATACAAAATCAACATCAAACCCAACCCCTCTGATGGGAATTACATCACCATCACCACTGATGATGTGGGCAGGCACTGGGGAAATCCCAGACTGGACTCAGTGGCAGACAGGAACTGGATTCAGGAGCTGGATTCTGGAACTGGATATAGGAACACACAGATTGTGGTTGAAGGCAGAACAGACAGAGTCCTCCTCAGATGCCAGCCATTGAAGAAGAGAGCTTGATCCTCGGGATCCCTCAGCTTTATACAGGATATTATGTATATGGGATGAAATACCTCATCGGTGAGCTTAGGGTCACTTGTCTTGTCCACTTCTCCCTGCAGGTGTGACCTCTTGCTTTATAGCACCCCAATGTGACATGCAAGATTTAGCAGTGACTTTGGTCTGCACAGGAGCAAGTATAAGCAAGAACCTTTCTGCACACCAATCCTTGCTAGTAACTGTAAACATCAAGTGTTATCACTGCTAGAAGCAGACACTGTCTGCAAAAATATGTCATTAATTTCAGAAAGTGCAGTTATTTAGAAAAGACTAAGCAGAAAATTAAAATCACTGAGCAGAATTAGTTCTGTTATAGCTCAAACCAGGGCACCACAGCCCATCATTCCCCATCTACCTGCACTGCCCCAGTGTTGGAGGTAGAGGATTTGGAAGTGAAGGAGTAAAGATGAGCCTGGGAAGAAGCAGAGCAGGTAGGTGGAAGATGTTTTATTTTTTTGCCTTTGTTCCTACCATCTGTTAGGAAAATCTCATTCCTTAACTATTGTACTAATTAGTATTTATAGTATGAACTTTCTTAGGATATATGTATATAGTTTACATTGTATACTGCATAGTTATGGTTAAGTAAACATGACTAAAGGACCTCAGCTGCTTGCAAGGTGGGGGAAAACAGCTCCCACCTGAAGAATAAAGGATACATCTGGACTAGCAAGATAATGCTAGTACCCTAGCCCCTCCAACACCTCTGTGAAACCCTCCCATTATCTGGCATCATCTGCCAGTAACTGTAGCAGGACCAACTCCAGGGACATCTACATCAAGAAAGAAGCAGATAGATGATGATGCTATAGAATTATAGTTGCCTTGCAAGACAGTAGTATGTGTTAAGTAATCCTTGGTGAAATTATGTTGTACCTGAATGCTTGAAAGGTCTAAGAACCATGTGTAAAATTGCATTTGGTGTGCTGCAGTATGGATGGGACACCTCATGCACATGAATGAAACTACTCTTTTAATTCTGTACTTAGCTTCTCTCCTCGATTAGCATGTGCCAGTTGTGAAATTTTTATAACACACTGAACTCTATTTTTAACAGGCAATAAATTACTCTTCCCCAGGTTGAGTCTGGTTTGCCCATCACAGTTACAGGTTAGTGGCCTTTCTGTCTTTATCTCCACCCACAAGTTTTTCCATCTTATTTTCTGTCCCTGTCCTGTGAGGAGGGGAAGTGAGAGAGCGACTGGGTGAGGTCTTGCAGATGGCCAAGGTCAACCCCCCACATCAACAAAGCTGACTGCAGTGGTAAAGGGCAGTAATGTTTTTTGCTCACTAAACAGCATATTGCAGTCCGTTCTCATAAACTGGCTACTCAAATAATCACAACACAAATTGTATAATATTAAGTAATTAGCTCATTCAGGTAGTGAATAAAGCAGTATCACTAATGGCTATAAAAGAATGAAACCTTTTGAGTGTTCTTGGCATTAGCAAGCAATTTCCAGGAGACTATTTCTAGATAATTTAACCTCCATAACAGAAACTACTTTGATTTTTATAAATAATTTCTTCAGGTAAAAAAGTTTTCAGCTCACAGGTGATATTTATTGAGCCAACAATTATAGTTAGAAGAAAATAATTACAGAATAGCTGAGTAATGCAGTTGAAGGGCCATATTCTGACATAAACTGTTATATTCTGTCATTCCATGAACTGGATGATTTTATGTTAATTATGCACTCAATTCCACTCCTGTAATTAATAAACCTTGTCACTGTGCATTTGGAGGTCTGCTATTCTCAGGGTTACCTTTATTGCTAGTCTCTGTTGAAAGTTCACTTTCATATGGGCAATATAATAACTGATAAAATTGAAAGAGATAATTGCAGAAAATTGCAGAATGTTAAAGATGGATGCTAATTAAAGCTATCCTAAAATATCTGAAGGAGTAAGTGCATCTGCAAATCTGAGGGTTTGCTAGGAGACTGGGGGAAATAAGAGTTATGGAAAATAAGCTGCTAAGTACAACACAGCAAGGAACTGACCTTCAGCTGAACTCAAATCAACAATTCTGGCAAAGCAGCAGATTCCTCTGAAAACAGGTGATTTGAAAGCCAATTAACATATGAATTGCAAACAGGACATGCAATAAAATCTTGCTGTTCTCTTGAAAAATAATAAAACTAGATAGAAAACTTTGCAATAAAATTTAAAATGGGAAAGAGGTTGTGTTCTGCTAGTCTAGTGATTTTTATGGTATACGTGGGGTGGGGTAGGGCTTTCCCTGTTCTTAAGGCTGTACAGACTAATCTGATATCAGGGACAAGGCAGGACTCTTATTAACTAGCAAGTCTAGGAAAAAACAAAAATAGGAATATGTCTAAACACTGTCACTTCCAGCTGGAGTGACCTCAGCATAATTCCTGTTTGGGGTCCTCTGGAGTAACAAAGGAAATACAATTAGGCGGGGTGAGGAAGCAAGAATATCCAGGGAGGAGTCATGTTACTTGCAGCCACATTAATGTTACTCATTCAATGTAAGATGGCTGCAGGCTTAACCTCCACACACATACATGTGGGCCAATATTTGCATCACAGTCCCCAGGCAATTTAACATTTAAATGACAGGACATGTATTTTGAGCAGACCAAACATGACAGTTGAAGTGGCTACACTTGCAGGGCTCAATCAACTGATGGTGTAGACACTGAAATTCCTCACCATGTAAGCAGTCAAAAGCTTTTAGTTCAATTACATGCAATGTCATTTCTACTGTTGTATCAGGCAGACACTTTAGTAATTGATTTTCATAGTAGAAGAAGGAAAGTTAGCCTGTAACAGAGGGATTGATGCTGGATGCAAGCACATATTTGCGCTATACTTTCCAAGGGATGCTTTAGTGGTGCACTCTGTTTATCTCAGCAGTATTATCCCACCACCATCAATACAGCCATTTGCCATAAGGAACAATCTTGCCTGCAAAAGTAATGCCTTTTTAATATCTAGTACACCCTTGTATTAAACCAATGCTTTCGTTTTATACTAGTGCTAGAAACTAACTGAACTAACATCAAGTTAGTTCCTTCTTCCATCTTTATTCTTGGGATTTTTATAACACTGTGGTAAGATAGCTCCACATTGTGCTGTTTTTTTCATGCCAAGAGACAGCACCCATGATTATAGCCCTGTGATCTTAGCACACTGCTACCTTCAGACACAGTTCAGCTATACAGTAATTACTATTTAGGTTTGTGCTTGAAGGGAAGGAATAAAACAGATGTAGATAATCTTGTCTTTATTTAGAAGCAGTGGTTTCATACAAAAGTCATGACATTTGTATTTCAGTATGTGATACTTGTATGACAGGTAATGGTTGGTAACTGTTGTATTAAGAGCAGTAATTTGGTAGGAGATAAGCCCCCTTGTGTTCCACCTTATCCTCAGATATAAGAGGGGCTGGGGGCGGCTAGGTTTATGTCCTGAATAATGTCCAGTTGACACTGTGAGTCCGATATCTCGGATTCACTCAATAGTGTGCTGCATTCCCATCCAGCCACTAACTACAGACTTACACAATGCCCAGTGAGAAGCGGTGTGGCTGATTATGTGAAAAGTGCAATTTATTTAAAGCAACAGAGTACGGGTTCTTTATGGATTGCTGGTGATGAACACACTGTCTGCAAAGTGTATATACACAAAAGTCAAGATTATAAATTTCCGATGCACTAAGTTAAAAGTAACTCTATAGAGATTTCTAAGTCCTGAAAGAGCTCTTGAGGAAATTCAAATCTTATCCAAAGGCATCCCCATGGCGGGGGGGAAGAAAGGCTCAGCCCATCAACTGATCCCAGGAGTCAGAGGTCTGCGGTGGGGTCCTTCCTGACTTGCCCACGATGGTGTCCCCTGACTTGTCCACGATGGTGTCCCCTGACTTGTCTACGATGGTGTCTTCCCTGACATCCCCCCTTTCTTAGGCTAATTTTATATTGTTTTTTACCTTCAAGGTGGAGCTTGAGTGACTCTAGTCATACATACCTTTATTAGGATTGGTGTAAAATTTTCTCACTTTGGTTTAAAGGTATAAGTTACCTAAAATTCAGAGGGCATGCTCAGTAAGGAGTAGTCTCACCTTGGAGGCGGGTAGCCTTTGGGATGGAGGTGTGTTTTGGTATTATAATGACATTACAGCACAAAGGACAGCAGTTCATCAAAAGATGGCAAACTGTTGGCTCAGGGTAGCAAAAGTACAGCTTATCAGTTTTCGAAGTATCACCAAGTTCCCATCTCTGCAGCATTATCACAGCCTGGCCACGGCATCTTCACTCCATTCTATCCTCCGTGTGGTTTCCAGATTTGCAGGTTGTGTTGCTTAGGGAACCATCATGGAAGGGATTCCACGCATACTAGCTGTACACCACCCTGGAGGCCTCCTTGATATTACATTCCTTAATGTGCAAATAATGCCCTATCTTTTATATAAGTTTAACTTTAAGTTACCTCCAGTGATTATCATACGGTATCAAAGCACTAACTATTCCCATAAATTTTTGTGTTCAGAATACATAAGAATCCCACTGTGAGTATTTGCATTAGACCATGACAGAAGAACACTGTTTTGCTGTGGGACTACAAATGATATCAGTTCTTCAAGAAAATATCAAACATATTACCATCATGTTAAAATGCATAATATTGGTCTTATTCATTAATAGAGCGATAGTTACCAGTAAAATGTATGCAATTTAATTTTACTTCTGTTTTCAAATGGGTGGATTATTAGTCAATTTAATCATAGGTGAAAACTTCCAATATATTGTTTCAGAATAGGGGGAAGTAGATCTAGAAAATGCACAATTCATTCCATGATGTTGTAAGTCTAGGATCTCTTCTGTATGCTAAGTTTTTCACATTGCAGGCTGCAAGGCAAATTTTGAGAGAAACATCCAAACAAGCTAGTTCAAGTACTAGAAGTAGTCTAACTCTCAAGGAGCAAAGATCTGCTTCAGATTTCTTTATATATAATGTTGATACGCTATTGTCTGAGGATAACATACACCATGTGTTTATTTTATAGGTAAATTTTGCTACCCAAGCACATCCAGGGTTCAATTTTTCAAAGTACTTGCATTAAGTGATCAGCTTCCTTTTTACATCAAGTTTTAAGCTACTTGGGCAACACTTCTATCTAGATGCTGAACTGCTCTTGAAACTGGTTAGCATTAGGCACCAAAACACCTTGACAGACTAGTGCTTTAATATTCATTTTCATTCATAGGTGAAATTAATTCGTTAATGGTACTTCAAAATTATTCTTCTAAAGGAGTAGCATTTCTTGGTGAAAGAACAGCCCTTGCAAATCTTCCGATGAAGGTAAGTATAGAAAAGGATTTTTAGTGCAAAATTTACAGACTGTGGTAAGAAAGTCTGCAGGTAATACCATTGACCTGGAGAATTTTCTCATTGATTTTTGAGCCATTCTTCTGTACTTAATTTACCCACTTTTACTGGAAACATTTAAAAGTAATCACAGCTAAAGGCTAGTTGCCAAGTAGATTGAAAATTGAGCTTATGTCAGTGCAGTTCCTTCTGTAGATAGATAGCTCTTCTGCTATACACCTACCTCTATGCTGAATAGTCCAGAATTGCTGCTAAGGTTCTAGTGCCGATTATACACTCTTCTCTACTAGATATCCTCTATGTAAGCAAAACCTTTTTTTATTAAAGACATCTTATAATAACATTCTTCCTCATAGAGCACCACTGAATTGCTCTCTGTGAAAACTCTTCATAAAACAAAATATACATTTCTACACAGTTCAGCTGAGTCTACTCATTTTCTATACTTCCAAAGCTATATATGGCGTCTTACTACACTGAATAACATTTCTTTGTCAGTCCCTAATAAATACAGTGTGGGTTTACTTGCTTCTCTATTACTATAACACACTATATTTTCATTTTACCCTTTGAAGGGAAGCACAACTGAGAAGACTCCACTGTAGCTTCTCCTCTTATTAGACTTTTAATAATTTCAAGTCTGTCACTACTCATTGAAACCAGACTTTCATAGATAATTTGGTCATCCTGAAAAACTAATATTTGACCTCTAGAAACTCCATCTTCAGCCAGACTCCATACTGGAATCCTTAATGTACAGTATAATTTCCAACAAGTTGCCAAGAGTTGAATGAGCCAGCTTTAACAGTCCTGAAAACACATTGCTGGACAATACCAGAAATTGGTGCATCACTTCTTAGTAGATTATTCAGATAATCCATTTAAATTTGCTGACAGCAAAAAAAGCTTTAAGGAAAAAAGTTGTTTCTTGAATTCCCTTTATCTGATTAATTTAATTCTGTTATCTAATTCTTAGTATATATAATCCATTTCATTCTTCTGCCTTCTTACTACAATGTAAGCCAAATAATCTTAAACACTATTATAACAGGCTTAGAGCCAAATATTTTTGTCTACTATACAGCTGTTGTCATCTTTTTTTTTTACTTTGCAAAGAAGAACACTTTTTTTTTCTTTTGCCTGTAAGTAGGTTCAGTGCTTTTACTCTAGGTTCCAGGTAGATGCTTAAGAATATAAGGAATAGTCTCTTAGCCTGTATATATCTAATATATGTGTATTAGGTTCTCCTATTTTTAGGTTTCCTGGTGCTCTTATATCAATTTTTGTTCCTTTCTATTGAAAAGTACGTTTTCTCAATGATAATATATAAGCCCCACTTAGGCATATAAAGTATAGATTTAGTAACACAAAAGCTACAGAAAATTCTTCCTCTCAAATTAGAAATCCATTGATCCATAAATGTTTGCAAATATAGAGACACTACTTTCATGAAAGCTTGTAAAAGACTGGAGAAAATCTGTCAGTCTATTTTACACACAGAGTTGGCTACCAGAATTTTCAGGATGCCCATGCACACTGAAACACCAGTCTAATTTTCATTGATTTAACGAGGATCTTTATTCAGCAAAGTGTGCAAGCTAATAAAACTTTTGCTTTTTTAGGAGTCTGGACAGATCAGATTAAATTCTAGGATGAAATACCTAATTTTAATAGCTCAAACATACTGCAAAAGGACAATACATGACCAATACATAAATTTGCACTAGGAAGATTTATCAGCGCACAAAGAAAAAAAAGAAGACTCACAATATAGCTTTAATTCTACTATAGCTGAAGTAATAGGACAAATTAGATTGTATACTGATTAAGCAACATTACACAAGCAGAAAGATCCGTCCAGTCAAATCACAAACCTAAAGACTAAGTACTCTCACTTGCATCATTAAAAATGCACAGATTAGAGGTACTACACAATGCAGTGAAGTCATTTCCCGGAAACAAATCCTGCTGAATATTACAAACCGCTAGATTCAATATTTACTAAATTCCCATATGTACAGAGTATAATTTTTACATTTTTTAAAGAAGACTACTTGTATCACATTTTTACAGTAAGATGGTGTGTAACGGCAAGCACAGAGAAGAAGTATGTGATTAGGGAATCATGTCCACCAGAAAAAGTTTCTATATAATCTTGCACAGAATTGTCAAGAAACCCAGCATTAGATTCTTAATGGAATTACAATCAATTTATGCTACTGAGAAAGGATTAATTTTTTATTGAACTAAAAATCTGCATTAGCAATGATCACTTGTTAAGCAGTCCGACTTATTTACCCAGTGTTCAGCTTCAGATGGTGAGTTAATAAGTTTCTGCTTCTAGGACTTGTGCTACTTTTCCTACAACTCAGTCTCAACATCTAATTTTACCAATAATTAATTTTTTCATGTGAAAAGAAAAAGACCATACTCTTGGTCCCAATGGACCAACATGGAGAGATAGAAATTATAACTGGTGGGTCTGGGGGAAAAACAAACAAACAAAACACTAGGAAAGACAAATGTCCATTGGCCATTATAGAATAATACACAATCCTATAAAGCACTTTAGCAGTTATACTTTTGAATTTTGAAGATTACCTGAATTACCTCTGTGCTCTGTAGGAAGGATATAATGATAGAGGCAAAAAACTATGTAAGATAAAAATGTCAACTACAAAGCAGGGGTGATCTTACTGCAAGTATGCAGTAGGGGCAAACCCTAGCTTACATTACAAGTGGGTCCACACACCACTGAAAGGTTTGTTACAGAGCCACATAAAGTAAAAAAGATCACAAACATTCAAACAAGAGAATTTACATTATCTTTTCAATTTCTGACGCTGTTCTGTACAGTCAGGATATTGGAATACCCAATACTTGCATTATATCAGACCTCTCAAATGTTGAATACATTGTAAATCGTGTGACAGGACAAGCTTCAGACACATCACATGTTTTATGTACTAGTAATTTCTTAGGACTAATCACACAACTTTCAAATTTCAATCTAGTTCTAAATCAGAGACTGTTCGTCCTTACAGTAAAATAATGCACACCACCACCGTATTTTGAAAATAATGTTCCTATATTAAAATACTTTAATATTCTTATATAATGCAACTTTATAAACAAATTAATTACTAGTCTCATTTTTTGTTAAAGTTCTTTTGAAAGAAATAGGAAGCAGATACTGAACAAAGTAGAGTATTAACACTTATTATTGTGGTCATCTAGAAGACATTTTATCAAAATGGTTTTGTGAATTATGACAGATGGACAGACAGACCTGACACACACACTTTGTAACTTTCTGCAATCACAATTTCTGTTGCCCAGCACTTTGGCCAAAGTTGTCTAGCTATATGTTTCAATTTTAGGATTTGAGATATCAGAGCTACGTGCTGAGTAGATAGTCCAGCAGAATTGCTCAGAAATGAAAACCAAGTCTGTTCTTAAGTGCTTGCAATTGATTTACCACCAAGAAGTGTATTCCAGTATCCCAACTTTTTGTCTTCCATTATACTATTTCTCCCTGTTTGCGGTTGAAAAATATCATCTATAGCCCTAGCCAACTGCTAAAATTTAATAAGTTCCTCTGGAGTCCTTCAGGGCAACCTGCGTGTCATTTTAGAAATGAAGTTTGCTGAATGAATAATTACATTATTACAGTGCAACTGTTAGATGTAGCAAGATCTAACTATCTGAAGTTTTCTTACTGGTCTTTGACTGCCCGAGATGCCAAAAAGTTGCTAACTAAAAATGCTGCAGTAAGTAATACATTATTTAAAATTAACTTCACTTTATAACATTATTGTATTATTTAAATTCTCACATATATGCAGATATCAATGGAAAAAATTGTTCCAGATTTTTTTTGTGTGTGTGTTTGTCACACTTTACCTAAAATATTTTTACTCAGATGTTCTTTTTTTTTCTCAAAAAAATATAGTAATTAAGATATAATTGATCTATACTTGTATGATTCAGTTGCCCCTGTTTAACATTGGAAGCAATTAGCAAGTAGTTTAGTAATACTGTATCTATTACAACCTCCTGGAATTCCCATGCAAATAAAATAATCACATATCTGCAATAATGCAACAGATTTTTGGATGACTAGGCAATCACACGTCTGGTCTCTTAAAGGCTAATGTGTATTGCTTTAATCTGCTTGTAATGGCAGACAAGATGAAGATTCTTCTTAAGGTAAGAGAACAAAGTTCAGATCAATTCAGATGGACTGCTCTGAAATACATTCTCATGTCTTCTACATCCCCTATCAGAAATACAATTGTTTATCTTGTTATGACTTATGCTGTACTTTGCTTTACTAGTTATGATGTTGATAAAGCGGGTGCTTACTATTAGATGTTTTGTTTAAAGTGACATGACTATTATGTTTCAACCAAAATGAAGGCTAATCATCAGGAACACTAACCATTTAAGTCAAAAATATTTTAAATTGCATTTGATTATGTTGTAATCAATTCACTTCTGAGACATTAAGAAAAGCACATTATTTTACCCCTGATTTTATATTCCCTAATGGTCTGTTTATGTTAAAATGACTGACAGATTTACAGCTTAATTATAATAAGTTTCATAAGCCAGAATACACGTACTGTTACACAGAAAGATCATTGGAATGCAGATCTATTCTGCAGCGACCAAAATTGTGAGAAGTATTTTCTTATTGATTGTTCGATGAAGCAAGCTCTTTTCTTCCTGATTAAACTTTTTTTCCTAGATTAATATAAAAAGAAAAAGAACAAAGACTTGTAATGATAAGGACTTTGTAAAACCATTGTACCACAGGTAGGGCATTAGATATTTTTGGCAACAGAGCAAGTGAGACCTAGTGATAAAGGGAAGCATTAATTATACAATACGTGTTAGGAAGCAACACAGCCAGACGCAACTTCGAACAGAAGTTAGAAAATGCACTGAGGAGAATGTGAAAAGGGAATTAGTTTAGGAAAAACTGTGTCTAGGCTTGATTCCAACTGACAGGAGGTGGCTGAGGTGGAAGGTGGAAGGCAGCAGGCATGGTCACAGGAGGATCAGGTTCATAATTCCAAAGAAAAAGAAAGGAAGAAAGGGGCTGAAATAACAATATTTTTTTAAAAGGATTTTTTTTCCAGAAGTTTCCACTCATTTTGGCATCAGATAAGTGACAGGACAAGACTTTACTTACCGTGGAAAAAAAGTACAGAATAATTTGCAGGTTTTGAGAATAAACAGAGAATTCCAGAAGTAAAGGAACAGCAGAAAACTGTATTAAAAATACAATATAGCTAAAAAAAAAGATTTCTGTTAGACTGGGGAAAAAAAAACCCCAACCAAAAGAAAGGATGTTATACAGACTGTGAAAGCAAAACTACAAAGTTAAGCAGGAGTCTACAGAACCAGCACAATCATCTAGGGATAAAACTTGGAAGATTAAGATACAAAATAGGTGATAAACAGGGAGGGTCAAAGGTTCTATAATACATCATAAGTTTGAAGACAAGAAAAATTAAGATTTCTTCTGAGAAAAAGATCATATAACAAAAATTTCAAGAAGGATATAGTTTTAATTTCTGTATTCTTTCTCTTTTTGACCAGACAGCAAGTGTAGTTAATTTTATTACTGAAATTAAAAATAAAATTATACAGTAAAAAGTATTTAAATATATTTGATTTCATTAGATTGGCCAGTGTGGGGATGGAGGCAAGGAACAAAACCTTAAGCACTTAATGAAATAGCCAAAATAGTATCTAAATCATAAGTCATTATCTTTGAGATGTCATAGAAGAGAAAAGTCTCAGGAGACTGAAGAAGGGCAAACCATAACATTCCCCTAGGAAAAGGAAGACTTGGAAAATCACTGACCAATCACACTATTTTCAGTATGTAGAAAGATACTGGGAATAAACAGCCAGTTTATAAGCACTCTACAGGAAAATAAAAAGGTGATAAAAACCAGCCAACATGGTTTTCTCAAGAGTAAATCATGTCAAAGCAATCTAATTTCTTCCTTGGACATAGTAACTTCTAGTGTAATGGCTAAGAAAGAAGTAGAAGATGAGATTGCTTTACTCTAATAAAGCACAGTGCCATGTGAGATGTCAGAAGGAAGCCAGAGAAATGCAGCCTTATAGGACCAGTCTGAACAAAAGATATAAACAATATTGAGGATGTATAATACATGCTAACATAAGGGATGACATTACTGCACAACATAGTATAAAAGCAAAAAGGAGGCCTAGGCTTTCCAAAGCTCAGCCACTAAATCTTTTCCTGTTTATGTTCTCTGGTTTCGGTGAATATGTTTGTTTATAGCAGGTTTTGAACTTACCTGAACTGAGGTTGAGATGAAATTTTTGAAGTATCAGAAATAACACCTATGGTTTTTTATTATTTACTAAGCAAGGTGTCTTTTGCATAACTTCAGTCAAGATGAACAACAGAAACCAGCCAGAATGAGGTATAGACTAGTCTGAACTTGTGTGGTGAACCGACCACATGATTTTTCTGCCTTATTAAAACAGTGAGCAAAAGAACTCGATTTCCCATAAATCTATTCTACAATTCCCATAAATCCTCCAGGAAACCGGAAGCAAGATAACGCCAGCCATAAATTTTAAAAAAGTAAACAATCGCTCTCTCTTCTGCCTCACTGCACAAAGGGAGCACATCGCTCCTGCTGAGCGCACCCCCCCCCCTCCCTCCACCGATGCCGGAGAGGAGCGAGGAGGAGGGGGGGGAAACCGAACTGAGCTGTCAGCGCAGCCCCCTGAAGAAGCCAAGCAGCCAGAGAGGGGGATATTGAACTGAGCTGTCAGCGCAGCCCCCTGAAGAAACTAAGCAGTCAGAAAGAAGGGAGCAGCCTCCGCGGAGAGCCGCCAGACAGAACTGCTGACTCCCACTGCTCTAGGAATCCGGGGGAGAGAAAGAAGCCGTGAGCCGCCGCCGGCCGTGAGGTGCGCAATCGCTGCCAGCACCGTGAGCCGCCGCCACGAGCTAAAACTAAAAGAATCCAGAAGAAAAGCTGCAAGCTGCAGCAAGAAGAAGAAGAAGAAGAAGAAATTGCAACAAGAGGCCATAGGAAGCCGCATGCTGCAGAAAGCCATGCCGCAGAAGGCCGTGCTGCCAGAAAAGACAAAGTCGACGCCACCGTCGGAGGGAGAGAGAGAAAAAGCTACAAGCTGCTGACATCATTGAAATAGTCCAGGTCTGCCAGTCGGGCATCGTCGCCATTTCACAGGGACCATCACCAAACGCCGAAAGGACACACGCATGCACACACACGCACCATCCACACATACAGGTCGTATTTTAACATAATTAAGTCCTTATTTGCCCTTATCTCTCGGTGGGTGAGAGAGGGAGTGAATGGGTGGGCGTGGTGTTCTTTAATATTGTAATATTTCCATAGAGTGAATGGGGTTTTATTAGAATATGTTTAGTAATAAACTTGTTGGATACTCATTCGGTCTCTGTGTTTGCTTATGAGCCTGGTGGGGAGATGTCCCAATTTACCCTCAACCCTTCTCCCTTTGGGAGGTGGTCGGACCTCTGCGCGCCCGTCCGCGACAACTTGCTATGTCATTGGTATCATAAAGGTCACAATTTGGAGGGCTCAATTTGATGCGGTAACAATGAACTGTAATGCACCTGATAAGTCAATAGGTCCTATGCATGAAAAATTGCAGTTACTTACGTCAAGCACAAGTAAAGACACTATTTTTCTCTTGACTAGGCAAATCAACAGAGTTTGGTGTCATGAACAGAAGGGAGACAACCAGGAGAAAGAGGGACAATACACAGAATCAGCACATGAGGATAATTACAAATATCAGACATGGTAGAATGTGAGACTCTGTCCTTATTAATGGAATACTGAAACCAAAAGCTTCACACAAGTAGGAGGCTGTTTTTCCTGTTATCTAACAAAATTGCAGTTCTGCCTGGTCTTCTAACCTTTTTTATTCCCTGGTTTTCTACTTTGAAATAAAGATGTGCTGTTAATACAAAACCTAAGTGTTCCTAAAGGGAATATAGTTACTAATTTGGTTAGGAAAAGAGAATTCTTAACTATATGAACATTATTTATTCTTTTATCTATATGTACATTTATGCATGTACACATGTCCAGGTGTACACATGTTTATTTATATTAATATATATGGACTTGTTTTAGGCTAACCTTAGTAGCTTGGGTTACCAAGGAAAGGTCAGTACTAGAGTTGGCTTGAAGAAATAACAACAGAAGTATTTTTTAATGAGCAAGTTTTGAAGTTAAATTCTGTATATAACACTTGGTCAGAACATGTACTTGACTGGTTGTTACAATTTCTAGAACTTCACAATGTAACAGGAAAAGTACTGGAGCAGGTAAGGAAGGGAAATGTCAGCAGGTCACAGTGTATGCGTATGATAAACCAGTAAAAGACATGAACAAAAGATACAGGATAAAGGATACATATTTGTCAGCACTGAAAAAAAATAGAGTAGAACCACCCATTATGTTCAGTCCCCTGAAGAAAGGATGGCCACTCAACATATTTATCTTCTGTGAAATCATGCTGCTATCCAGTATTTTACAGTAAAATCAAAAAAGTTCAACAGCTTAGATTAAAAACACTGTAAAATGAGTACACAACAGATTAAAAATCACATTCTTCTAATATATATTTGAAAATCACTCAGGCTGTGTGAACATATGATGTGAGATTACTGCAAAGGCGTGGGATGGACCCAGTTCAAATCACATTCTCATGAATGATTCAGACAATGGAGTGTGAAATGTTCTTTGACATTTTGCAGATATCACCAAAACAGGAAAATACACTTTCAAAGGCAGATCTGAATCAGTTTGTCAAAATCATTCTTGACTCTAATTTAATAAGATGAAGTTAACAAAAGAGAAAAACATATTTATATTATATAATATAAAGCAGAAAGAAAAATTAAATGGAGAGATATAAAAATAGAGAATAGCTGTCTCATAGTACTATTTTAAAAAGAGATTTAGAAGCTTGAATCAACTGCAAATCAAGTCAGTGATGCAATATTGTAATAAAGGAAAGAAAAATAACAAGGAAAATATAAAGCTTCATTCTGGGATGTACTTTGCTTTATAAGCAATGAAATTATTCCTCTCTTGTCAGTTTTGCTAATGTCACAGCTAGAATATTCTCTTCAGTATATAGCAGTACATTTTATGAAAAACAAAAAATAGCTGAGGAGACAAAAAGCAGAGTAGAATGAGAAAATAGAAAATACTATGAGATACTGAAGATATAATTAAGAATTAAGATATACATATCTTCCAAAATGCTGAGATGATTTTAGCAGAACTGCTTCCTTAGTGTAATTTCCCAAAGGTGAGCCAACAGTGAACAGAACATGTGCCCCAATGGCTGTTAGAAATGAACTGGTGTCTCATAAGGAAATAAAAACATTTGCAGAATATGCAAGAGGGAAGACAGAAGTATTAGGAAACTAACACTAGAAGAGAAAGGTACCAGAACAGACCTGGATTTTAATAATTTAGACCATTTGAAGCAGAATACTATCATAGTCTTCTCCAGTTCTACATGTCTGTATTTTAAGAGGCTAAAACTAAGGAGTGGACCTGGTTATGCCATAATCTGATAATATTCAAAACATACAGAAGAATGCAATGAGCAAATCACTAACACATGAAATAATATTTTTTGAGCCAACAACTCTCTGATTAAGACACTAGGTGCTTAACTGTGCTCAGAAAACTTCCTGTGTGGAATGAACTTGTGTCAATAGATTTAAGCGTATCCTAATGATTCTCTTTATGCTATCATTTTTGACAATTACACCTGCACTTGTCTGAAAGACTGTGAAGAGACCATGCAACTTCAATAGATGTCTGTAAAACACTGGTATGAGGGAGGTCTTTAAATATCAGAAAAAAAAAACCAAAACAACTGAGCAAAAATTGGCATGCATTTAGAAACAAGACAGGTTTGACAACAAAAAGCTGGTGATCACTGAAGCAGATATGTTTGCAACAAGACTACAGCACAGATGACTTTTCAGTAGAAGACCTGCATTCTTACAGCAGATGGATGGCGATGTTGTAGGTGTGATTCCTCTCCTTGTAAGTTCAACAGGAAAACAGACTTAGCCATAAGGTATTAAAAAAAAGGCACCAGGCAGCAACATTACCTCATATTTAAGAGATGGGAATGAGGGATGAAAGACCTCAGGGATGAAATATCAGACCATATCAGATGTTGATTCATGAGAACTATAAAGCATTGTAGCCAAAAAGAAGTTCATTTTCATCAGTCCAGAAGAACTTAATAGATTACTTGATAGCTGGCAGCTTTATCTTCCATGTCACTAGAAGTAATGCTAACATAACTAATTGTATATACACTTATTGGTGCTAGTATGAAAGAATGAATGAGTAAAATACATGAGTGTGAATGACTGAAAACATTTTTTAAAAACAAAAATTCTTTTCCAAAAGATCTTGCTTTGAGTTTTCTTACATTTAATTCTTACTCGACTTCTGGAACTCTGAGTGTAAAAAAAGAATGAAGCACAAAACAGTCATCAAACAATCGGTTTCTGCTTATGATTCACTGAACAGATTTCCATTCACAAATGAATTAAAAGAAAACATTTACTTTTTGGCTTGAATTAAGCTCATTTTTTTCCTCATAGCAGAATTTATTTTCCCTTTAATTTTTGAGTGTATTCTACAGGCCCTTATAGGTGTGAGGAAAGATTGTTAGAGAAACTTAGTTTCTAGGTAGTAGTCCAGAGATGGCATAATAGTTTCATAAATAAAATTTGCTACCAATTCAACTAGAAAACTTAATTTTTGAGAATTTTTTTTTTTCCCCACATACACATTATTTGCTAAGTTTACGTTGTCCAACAGGTGAAATTAAATTATTTCACTTGAATGAACTTCAGAATATTATCTCCTTCAGTAGGAGGCTTTTAACTTTCTTTAAATGAATCAGTAGTTTTAGTTGTTCATTTTATTTTTTTTCACATAATTATCATTTACAAAATGTTTAACATACCGGAGGTGCAATACAGAAACTCCTTGTTAGAAATAATTTCCTGTCTTAGTCTCACAATTGCATGCAGGAAATGTAAAAGCAAAATTTCTTGCTGTAAGGCAGTTTTAGACCATGTATAGCCGGTTGTTCATATTCAGTGAGTTCACTAACTTTAGCCAACCAATCAGTGTCTGCCTTGGCAAATATATCTATCTTTCCTCTTCAAAACTCTGACTTAGGGAAGCCAACAATAACTCTGCTCTGTGTGTAAAAATTCATTGCAAGATTAATTTGAAGTGCTGAAGTTTTCTCTTGAATTTGGTCTTAGCATTCTGCATACTGTGATGAATATTGATCTGAAATTCAGCGCCTTGCCAGCAATCTTTTCCGTGTCTGATAATATTTCTCTAGGACAAAGAGGTGAGATGATTAAAATGAATCCTAGTGGCTAAGAGGAGCATGAAATGCAAGGCTATAAAGTCAGTACTGCCAATTTGTTTGCAGGCCATGCCCCTAAGTCAATTGGAATATGTGTGAAATAAAGCCATTAAACGTAATTTATATTCAGCAGAGAAAAGCTGCGGAAATATAATGTGTGGCTTCAAGCATCGCCTTTATCATCTCCTACAACAGGCTTTACTAACACTGAAAATTGCTCTACTGTTTTGGGTTTTTTTTTGTTTTGTTCCAGTTTTTAAGTTGAATAAAAGAAACTACTTTTTCACATTCCTCCTGATGACATGCAATCTGCTGTCTGCCTGAAAGTCTTATCTGCATTTAATCTTTATTTGCCTTTTATTTCAAAAACCCCACTACTTTGTTTTGGTGCTCCATGAGGACAGTAACATAAGTCTCTCTCTCCACACATTCTAACAGGGAATAGTCTCCTAGTTGTGCATCCAATTCATTTTACTTAGGATCTATAGCAAATTTAAGCCACTTCAAAGTGTTAATTCTGTAGTGGAAGAGATACATAATAATTTCAAATAGAGATAAAAATGCCATGAGATAGGGCTGAAGAGTTCGCCACAAGATGTAATAACATTTTTTAGGAAGTTTTTTCTTAGTAAAAACAGTGAGATTTTTAGTAAGTGGAAAAGACAAATTGCAAAGTATGAAAAAAATTGTTTTTAAAAAATTCTATAAGGCTGAAAGCATATTTTGCTTAATTTTTAACTTTGCACAAATTCTTTAAGGATATTAAACAATTTTATTGCTACTTCACTTCCTAAAATGCATATAATTTTATATGCATAAGAGTAAAGAATCTTGGGCATTTTAAGAATTAACATTCAGAAGATATTTTTAAAGCTGTCACTTAACTAAGACAAATGTGGTTTTGTCTTAATCTGCATGACTAATGCCATATCCAAATCAATTCTTTAAATCTGACAGAAGCATCAAATTCTTTTAACTTACACAATATATTTTTGCTATGGGGGCAATTCTCCCATTTCCATATTTATGTTTTGTGAACTCAGATTAAAGAAGAGATGAAACTATGGAAGCATATGATTGTATTTTTATTTGTGTCAGTATAGTTGTGTGCCAGCTAAAATCAGAAAACAGGGAGAGGACCAAAAGAACAACTCGATTATTCAAGAAAACAGTGAAAATGAGACCAGATACTTGAAGCTATCAATACACAAGTCAGTTTTCAGCAATTCAATACATTTTCCACAGTTATGTTGATCTCTCCTGGTTGTAAATGACTGTGAAAGGCTGTTTCTCCTGTATTTC
Source organism: Eurystomus glaucurus suahelicus (assembly GCA_032159205.1). Lineage (NCBI taxonomy): Eukaryota > Metazoa > Chordata > Aves > Coraciiformes > Coraciidae > Eurystomus > Eurystomus glaucurus. The sequence goes on from JAVFHW010083113.1 coordinate 45,680, forward strand.
TCTCTTGAGCCCATTTTTCCTGTTGCCTTTTACTGAAGACCAAACTGTATCCTTTTGAATAGTTCAAGACACTTTCTAAATATTTGCTTGTTTACTTGAATAGCAGTTGTGTAATACATACTAGTATGGACTGGGCTTGACAGATTGCTTTTCTGCTCTTTCTATCTTACAAAATCCAAATCTTCCTACTTGATGGATCTAAATGCGTACAGCAGATGGGAAAAATGTCAATTTTTTTTTGGTTTTGAGATACGTGTAAAGTTAATTTTTAAAAGTATGTAATTAAATATAGTGGCTTTTGCATAAAATTGGCACATGCAGAGGTAACAGTTTTGCATTTCATCAAGCTAGCCCTGCTCTCTAAATGTATAGGAGAACAGAATTACACTGAAGTTCTACTCCTTATGGACACGTGCAAATAATTATTTATCTACACAATTCACCAATGACAGACCAGTACCAAAAAACACAGACTGGCAGGACTGCTAACTGTTCACATTGTCTTTGTGTTTGCTCCCTGAAAAAGTTCGCATTCTTCCTTTTTTTTTTTTTTGTGAGGTCTGGAGTTTTTTGCATTTCTGACAATAATCAGTCAAGAACACAGAAATTTTTTAAAGACGTTTGCATTTGGAAAGAAGTCTCCACAGGTACTCCTAAACTCTCAGAAGCATTAGAATATTGTAGTTTAACTCTTTGCAAACCATTATTTCCTTATTCATAGACTATTACTAAAGATTTCACTGCATTACTACACTTATTTCACATAGTTTATTTGTTATTATCATAAAATCATTAAACACAAAATAACTTAGGTTGGAAGAAACCTCTGGAGGTCATCTTGTCCATACTCCTGCTCAAAAAAAAAGCCAATTTACATCATGTAAATTAAAACTTTATCCAGTCAAATTTTGAATATATTCACAGATGGACATTCTACAAGCTCTCACAGCAGCCAATTTAACCACCCTCATAATGAAAATAGATTTTCTTGTATCTATTTAGACTTTCCTATGTTGTAAACTGTGTCCATTGCCTCTCATCCGTGAAGGGCCTGGCTCTGTTTTCTCTGTATGCTTCCACTAGCTTGTTAAAGGCATCTATGAGACCTTCCCCTCACCTCTCTTCCTAAAACCAAACTTACCTGTTAGCCTCTCCTCACATGTCATGGACTCCAGCCCTCTAATTACCTTAGTAAACCTTTGCTGGACCTGCCTCAGCACATCAATGTCTTTCTTGTGGTAAGGATACCAGAATGGGGCACAATACTCCAGATATAGCGTCACAAATGCCAAAGAATCACTTTCCTGGATCTGCTTTCAACATTCTTCCTAATTCAGCCCAAGATGCTGTTGCCCTTCTTTATTGCTAGGGCACTCTGCTGGCTCATATTCAATTCGCTGCCCACCAGGACACCCAGCTACCTTTCTACTAAACGTTTTTCTGTTGATGTCCAGCCAGTACTGGTTTTTTGGGTTATTATGTTCATGGTGCAGAACGCAGTGTCTATCTTTCTAAAGTTGTATCAATTTCTGTCAGATCATTTCTTCTATTTAAGTCCCTTTGCACAGTGGCCCAGCCCTCCAGACACATTTTTCCAATTCGGCATCATCCACAAACCTGTAGATGGAGCATCCCACCTGTAGAAGGAGCATCCCACCCAGTCAGCAAATCTTTTTTTTTCCATTTCTACATGAGTGAAATGCATTCTTAAACTCATGGCCATTTCTTTGCCCAAACCTCCATTGCACTGTCTCCAACTCTTTCATGCAGCTTTCTTAAGACAGCTGCCAATCGCTGTCACGGCAGCCATTACAGTCACAGGGAAGACATGCAGCTGTATGCAGGAAGCTGCAAACTTCCTGTATGATCTGTATCATACGTATCCTGGTGGGGATGTCTAAGACATACGATAAAATCTCAGAATATGGATGTACTCAAAAAGCAAAATTGGGCCCAGAATGTCAGCCACAGGATGAGCTTAGAAACCCTGCATACATATGCATTCCAGCTTGTAGAAAGTTAAATTCACATCTTAACCTCAAACTGAATCACACCTAGTTTTCAGTGTTATTTTTAGACCTATAATTGAGCTATAGCTTATTAAACTTTTCTTTCAACTGCTTTGAATAAGGTTGTATGTGTTACAACAAAACGGCATTAAAACAACAATTAAATTAATACATTTAAGAATTGATTGCCCATAAATACAATCCATTGTACTTCATTAAGAAATTGAGTAAAAAGAAAGATGTAATTAATTAAGCTCTTAAGGCCACCAAATAATTTACTCCTTGTCTTCTAGTAAATGCATTCTTAAAGTTCAAACTGATTTTAAAGGCTGACATAAATATTCTGATTTTTATTTTGTCATGTTCTGCTTGAATAGCAGAAAAGTCCTGTTCCTTTTGACTGAAGCTAGACTGACAATATTACAATAGACAGCTACCTGTCCCAAGTAGATTGCTATGGTAAGAAAACACCCTCATTAACAGGCAGCATGGTCAGTCTTGCTGCTGGTGCACACAGCCTTGCAGCAATTTTTGACAAAAATTTTGGATTCTTCAAAATAGCAATATGTTGCTAGTACACTGAGCATAGTAACATCTTCTCAGTGGAGCCAGTGCGAATACAACAGGTTTTGAATCTCTCAGCCTTGCATGCTATTGTTAGTATGACCCTGATAAATTCCTGTTCCAGAGAAAAAGAAAGCCTTGTCCCTTTGGATGGCAGAAAGGAGAAGGATTTATCAATTGTTATTCTCCTCCCAAAATTCATTCTGCCTTTCTCCTTCAGGCAGCAAAATTCAGTTATGTCCAGTCTGCTGAGAACACAGGACCAATTCTGACTACAGTGGCCAGAAATGAAAGCTCAAAGTCCTTTGAAGTACATTGATTTAATCACAGTAATAAAGTAAAATGGTTCCCATTCCTCAAGATGAGTCTAAGGGTTAGTAAAGTAGGAATCCAGGCATGACACGTATCCACAATCCTGCTGCAAACAGCAGATAACACTTTTGCTGCTGCTGAGACTTTCAAGTAATAGATTAACTCCAACTAGTTCAGGTTTCCCATTCTCAGCTCTCTTTCTGCCTTCATGAATTATTTCCCCAGAAAGCTTTCAGACCATTACTAGAAGCTGACTGCTACAGCTTTTTTGCAGCCTTTTCTGATATGTCATGGTAGAAGACTCCATAGCTTCTAAAAGCCATGAAATGGATGTGCAGTTTGGACAGAGTAAGTGGGGAAAGGAGAGAGAAGCAGTGGAAAGTGAGCTGAATATGGTGCTCATTCTATCATTTCCCTATGGGCCAAATTTGGAAAGTAATTTTGACTCTGTAGTCCCATTTCTAAATTGGAACTTTTCCCATTGGACAAGATGAGAACACTTTAAAAAAAACTGAGTACCTGCTTTTATGAAAGGACTCATTAGATTACCTTATACAACGTAAAATGGTTGGGAGTCTGTTATAGGCCACCCAATCAGGACAGAAAGGCAGATGAAACATTCTGTAAGCAGCTGGCAGAAGTCCCACAATCGCTTGCCCTTGTTCTTGGAGGGGACTTCAACTTCCCAGATGTCTGCTGGAAATCAACACAGCAGAGAGGAAATAGCCCCAGAGGTTCCTAGAGTGCATTGAGGATAACTTCATTATGCAGCTGGCAAGTGAGCCTACTAGGGAAGGCACCCTGCTGGACCTGTTCTTTGTGAACAGAGAAGGGCTGGTGGGTGATGTGAAGGTTGGAGGCCATCTAGGGCACAGTGATCATGAAATGATTGAGTTGTCTATTCTTAGAGAAGGAAGGAGAGGGGGCAGCAGAACTGCAAGCTTGGACTTCTGAAGGGCAGATTTTTATTTGTTTTGGAGACTGCTTGACAGAGTCACTTGGGAAGAAGTCCTGAAGGGCGTAGGAGCCCAGGAGACTCTTTAAGAAGGAAGTTTTAAAGGTGCAAGAGCAGGCCATGCCTATGTGAGGTAAGACAGGCTGGCAGCAAAGAAGACTGACCTGGCTGAACAGGGAGCTTTGGCTGCAACTTAGGGAAAACAGAAGAGTTTATGGCCTTTGCAAGAAGGGGCAGGACACACATGATAACTACAAAGACTCTGTGAGGCTATGCAGGGAGAAAATTAGAAAGTCCAAAGCCCAGCTAGAAATTAATCTGGCTTCTACTGTAAAAGAAAAGAAGAAATCTTTCTATAACTAAATTAGCAGCAAACGAAGGGCCAGGGAGAGTCTCCATCCTCTATTAGATGCAGGAGGAAACATGGTGATTAAGGATGAGGAAAAGGTTGAGGTGCTTAATGCCTTATTTGCTTCAGTCTTTAGTAAAAGGACCAGTTGTATTTCAGGAATCCAGCCCCCTGAGCTACATGGCAGTGACTGGGAGCAGAATGATCCCCCTGCAATCCAGAAAGAGGTGGTCGGCAACCTGCTGCATCATATAGATGTGCACAAGTCTATGGGACCAGATGGAATCCACCCAAGAGTTCTGAGACAACTGACAGAGATGCTCACCAAGACACTTTTCATCATTTTTCAGCACTCCTGGCTGATGAGGGAGGTCCCAGTAGGTTGAAAGTTAGCCAACGTGACACCCATCTACAAGAAGGGCCAGAAAGAGGATCTGGAAAACTGCAGACCTCTCAGTTTGACTTCGGTGCTGGGGAAGCTGAGGGAGCAGATTATCCTGAGTATCATCACGCACTACATGCAGGACAACCAGATGATCAGGCCCAGTCAGTATGTGTTCATGAAAGTGTCCTAGATCGGACAGGACAGGGTTAATTTGGTGCAGCCAGGCTATTCTATACCGTGCTGACATCCTGCCCTGGGGCCAGTTCCGGTTCCATGGGCAGCTCGCGGGCAGCTTCCGGTGTACGGCTGATCCGCTGGGGTCTGTCTGTTTGCTCATACGGTATTGCTTATTTTTGTACATTGCAGTTCTTGCTGTTGTTACTGCGATTGTTTCTTATGTGTCACTGTATTGAACTCTCCTTATCTCAACTCAAAAAGGCATTTTAAAACCCTTTTGTTTGTGGGGGGGTGGGGGCAGCTGCAGTGGCCACATGCCTTGGCTCCAGGGACTGAATCACCACAACTTTACTAAACTACTACAGTTTTTTATCCACTCCTTATTCTATACCATCTACGTCATGCCCTGCAGACATTTAGCAATCAAAAAGAAATATAATACAGTTTACTGGCCATTCTCCGCCAAATTAGGTCCCCCTGAGACACACACCGGATCTCTCCATCCTCTTCCATCACCCACCAGGTGCACCCAGGTCCTTGGGCAAAGGCAATCCCATGGATGGGTTTGCCTTTGCCTGAGGCAGGACTGACCCAGACCATTTTTCCCAAAACATTCCTCATATGTATTACAGGGACTCTATCCCCATCCACAGCACGTGGAAGTTTTGAATGGGCAGCTCGACTGATAGACCCCCTTGTGTTGACTAACCAGGTGGCCTTTGCCAGATGGGTGTCCCAGTTCTTGAAAGTTCCACCCCCCCATTGCCTTCAGTGTTGTCTTCAACAGTCCATTATACTTTTCAGTTTTTCCAGAGGCTGGTGCGTGGTAGGGGATGCGGTAGATCCACTCGATGCCACGCTCTTCTGCCCAGGTGTCTATGAGGTTGTTTCGGAAATGAGTCCCGTTGTCAGACTCGATCCTCTCTGGGGTACCGTGTCGCCACAGGACTTGCTTTTCCAGGCCCAGGATGGTGTTCTGGGCAGTGGCGTGGGGTACTGAATATGTTTCCAGCCACCCAGTGGTCACTTCCACCATCGTAAGCACATAGTGTTTTCCTTGACGGGTCTGTGGCAGTGTGATGTAGTCAATCTGCCAGGCCTCTCCGTATTTATATTTCAACCATCGTCCTCCGTACCACTGGGGCTTCATTCGCTTGGCTTGCTTGATCACAGCACATATTTCACATTCGTGTATGACCTCTGTGATGGCATCTATGGTCAGATCCACCCCTCGATCTCGAGCCCATTTATATGTCCCATCCCTTCCTTGGGGTCTCATGGGCCCACCGGGCAAGAAATAATTCATCCTTGCGCTGCCAGTCCAAATCCACCTGAGCCACCCTAATCTTGGCAGCCTGGTCCACCTGCTGGTTGTTCTGATGTTCTTCAGTGGCCCAACTCTTGGGTACATGAGCATCCACGTGGCACACCTTCACAGCTAGGTTCTCCACCTGAGACGCAATATCCTGCCATAGTCCAGCAGCCCAGATGGGTTTCCCTCTACGTTGCCAGTTGCTCTCTTTCCACTGCTGCAGCCACCCCCACAGAGCATTTGCCACCATCCATGAGTCAGTGTAGAGGTAAAGCTTTGGCCACCTTTCTCGCTCGGCAATATCTAGAGCAAGCTGGATGGCTTTCACCTCTGCAAACTGGCTTGACTCACCCTGTCCCTCAGTGGTTTCGGCGACTCATCGTGTGGGGCTCCACACAGTAGCTTTCCATCGTCGATGTTTTCCCATAGTGCGACAAGACCCATCAGTAAACAAGGCATAGCGCTTCTCCTCATCTGGCAGCTTGTTATATGGTGGGGCTTCCTCAGCTCATGTCACCTTCTTCTGTGGTGGCATCCCAAAATCTTTTCCCTCTGGCCAGTTCGTGATCACCTCCAGAATTCCTGGACGAGCGGGGTTCCCTATCTGAGCCCGTTGTGTTATTAGTATGACCCACTTACTCCACATGGCATCCATTGCATGGTGTGTAGAGGAGTCCTTTCCTTTGAACATCCAGCCCAGCACCGGCAGTCACGGTACCAGGAGGAGCTGTGCTTCAGTACCGACCACCTCTGAGGCAGCTCGAACTCCTTCATATGCTGCCAATATCTCCTTCTCAGTTGGAGTGTAGTTGGCTTTGGAGCCTCTGTATCCATGACTCCAGAAGCCTAGAGCTTGGCCTCGGGTCTCTCCAGGTGCCCTTTGCCAGAGGCTCCAGGTAGGACCATTCTTCCCGGCTGCAGTGTAGAGCACATTCTTTATATCTTGTCCTGCCCGGACTGTCCCAAGGGCTACTGCTTGCACAATCTCCTGTTTAATCTGTTCAAAGGCCTGTTGTTGCTCAGGGCCCCATTCAAAATCATTCTTCTTTCGGGTCACGTGGCAGAGCGGGTGTCCTGGGTTGGCCAGGACAGGGTTAATTTTGTGTGGAGCCAGGTAATTCTATACCATGCTGACGTCATGCCCCGGGGCCAGCTCCGGGGAGGGGCCAGTTCCCTGCCTTGGGGGTGGTTCACCTGGAGTTCAGTTCGCTTTGGACTTCGCTCGGGTTCGGTCCCTCGCTGTTGTTCTCTGGTATTGTTTTTTTGTATTGCTCCTTTCTTACTGTTAATATTGCTCTTGTTAACTGCAAAGTTCTCATTACATGTTATTTTCTTTTATATATGTATATATATTAAACCTTCCTTATCTCAACTCAAAAAGGCACTTTTAAACCTTTTTTTTTCTTCCCTGTCTGCGGCCCACAGCAAAGGGCAGGGGGCGGGGAGAAGCAGCCAGCGACGCGGCTCGGCTACCCCGCAGCTCTTACTAAACCAACACAGCGGGCTTACAATCTGGCTGTAGTCTGGGATGTGCATCCTTCCAAAGCCCACTGCGCCCAAGAAAGACTGGGTGTCCTGTTTACTGGTTGG